>MU224910.1:4111336-4122655 GCA_018584345.1 Thuja plicata | reverse complement strand
AGATATTGCAAATATTTGAGAATATTTGTGAAGCACCTTAATAGGGAAGAGAATCCTTATTTAAGGGATATGATATGTAGGTGAGATTATGAATCATAAATCAAATCAATAATCCCATATTCTCAAACATTCCTCAAAATCAAGTTAGATTTATGAAATTATAGGAAATCTCATAAATTTGAAATTAGCTAATTAATTAATAAAATTAATTAATTATTGGAGACTTAGGGAAATAGGGAATAAATAAAGTTTATTTACTTATTCGATTAGAACTTAGGATAAATTATGGGTTATTCATCCAAAAGGGGAAATTAGTGGGAATTAGGTCAAATTGAAGACATTGATGTTGAGTTGGAAGGATTTTGATAATATTGATAAGGATTAGGGTTAATTCTGAGGGTTCCAGAATAGTTTAGGAAATCACGAGGCATCGATGAACTTTGACAATGCCCTCGGATAATGATGATTGGAAATGATCGAAAAGCACCAATGAACTTTGATGGCATCGTAAGATTGAAATGGGGAACATCGATGATCTTTGACAATGTTCCCAAAATGGTAATCAGAAATAGTATTGACAATAATGAACAACACTATTGAATTGAAATTGATAGATTGATAGCGATAACACCGATGATCTTGGAGAGCGTTATCAAATGGTTGATTGAAAGGACACGAAGCATCGATTATCTTGGAAAATGCTCCTGAAATGATGATAAGACTGATCGAATTGAAATTAGGGTTTGATAAATTGGTTTGAAATTGGGTTGATTAGACATCGGTGATCTTGGACAATGCCCCAGAATGGTCGAAAATGAGTGCAGAAAATTCTGCAAATGATTAGGAATAGAATATGATAGATTTTAAATGATTTAGGAAGGTTTGGAATGGTTTAGGATCAAATAGGATCGGTTTAGGGAGGCTTTGAAATGATTTGGAAGATGATCAATTTGATAGAGAAAGTAGAATTGTTAGTAATTGATGACATGGAAGAATGACACAATATTAGTGAATGATAAAGATCAAACACACAATATAGAAGACATGTTAAAAAGGAGGCATATGCAATGAACCATTTTTATGTGTCTACAATTGAATATTTGAGGGTTTTGAAGGGTGTACCCCCCTTGGTTTTGCATAACCTAAAGCGTAGAAGGATGGATCTGCATCCTTGTTAATTGGTCCTTTTCGGTCCTGGTTGAATACCGGGAGTTGGCTACTCTTTAAAATATATCAAAGGGTGAAAAGGTTGTTGTTTAGTAATCACAACGTAAAAAAGAACCAACACCTCTCCTAACTCCATTTACTTCTCACAAATGGAAATCCGCTAGACTAATAGAACTAAAGAACAAAAAAATGTTTCGAGTTACAATAGGAATAACAAAAGAGCCTATTGAAGATAGTGCCAAAGAAAAATGTCTTAATTCATTTAATCAAGTATTTGGCTATTTGTGTCTTAATGTGTCCCCAACCCTTAATTTTCATATTGAAGCCTTAAAGACACCTAAATTAGTTATGGACACTCCAGAAAAGCTCTTTGGAAAACAAGATGAAATAAGAGGCCATGGATTAGATAATGAACTCACTAGTTCAACCCTGATTTTTTTGATATATTGGAAGATTTCTTCAATAGATTTGAATCACTAAGATTGTAACTCAAGTAATGTGGAATAGATAAAATGGATGATCAACTAATTATGTATAATCTGCATCTGGGTTATATTCTGCATCTTAAACATAAACTCTAACATATCTATAGGTTTTATGTGGTTTGTGGTGCTGTATTAATCTCATGATCCACTTAAAGGTCAACGTTCAATGGGTGATTAGCCGGTCATCTAGTATCTCCCGGTCATGTCGAGCCATTGTGAGATCTCTGTTGATTTACGCCTTACTGAATATTTGACGGTGTTGAAGGGTGTCCCCCCTGATTTTGCAGAACCTAAAGTGTAGAAGGATGGATCCACATCCTATTTAATTGGTCCTTTTCGATCTTGGTTGAATAATCAGAGTTGGCTACTCTTTAAAATACATCAAAGGGTGAAAAGGTTGTTGTTCAGTATTCACAACGTAAAAAAGAACCAACAAAATGGCGACTCTACTAGGAAGAGAGATGAAAAAATCTTGCTGAACTCTTAAAGAATCTCTGGTGTTCCATGTTGTCTTAAATGATTTAGGTTTATCAAGTTGAGCTAGACTCCTAGCCTATTTGTTTATAGATCCAGTTATTTTCTGCCATATCCATTTAAGGACAGAGTTGTAAAAGTTTGTAAATCTGAAAGTTCTTCAGATCCTAATTGTTATCCTGGTTGTTGTTGTTAAAAGAAATTCTGAATGTCTTCGTTTGTGAAGAAATGTGTCAAATCCTATTAACTTGCTGAAATCCTGCTATCTTTGTTTGAATCCAAACTTATCCTTGTTCTCTTAAAGTTCTATATATTCTCACAACAGTGAGTGGCAAATCTGAAAGATCTCTGCAACAGTGTGCATTTTAATGTTGAAATTTTGATGATAAGTTGGAAACACTTGCAGCAAGGATCTAGAAGATGCACAAAAGATTCAGTGGTGGATTGACAAAATCAGAAAGAAATTTAGAAGGACAGCAACAAAATAATTTGCCTAGGTATTCCTCAAAGTTTTAATGAGATATATTTGTTTCCTTACTAGGTGAAGAAGTCACTAGAGAAAAGGAAAGTGAATTTAAAAGTTTCCCATACTTCTTGTTACAAATTTCAGTCATTAGATTCAGAAGTATAATGTTATGTGAAATGATTGCATAGTTAGATGAAATCTTTGTGAGTAAGAAAATGTTTTGTTGATAAATTGTGCAATGTAGATTCTAGATTCAATAGATCAGGATATTTTGCATATATCTGAAATTTATCTGGCAGATCTTGAAGAAATCCAAAAGGATATTGCATTATTTAATCAAAGAATACAAGACCAATCCATCTTGTTTTTGAAAAGACATGTAGGATAAATAAATGAAGAATCCATACATGTATTTTATGAAAAGTTTTCCAATGCACGTGATAAGCTGCCGGAAGGGATTGAACTTCAAGAGTCTGCATATCTTCATTTGTTTTTTGAGCTTTGTACGTCTAAATATACAAATTAGTCTACATTATGTAAAGAGGAAGACATTCAATTTGTTAAAAAATGGATAGATGAGTTTGAAGAATGTGAATCTAAAAGTACTAATGATGCTGACTCTAGTTATGATGAAAATGTTGATTATGATGCTCATAGTGAAGTTACTGAATGTCAAGATGTCAAAGATGAAAATCTAGTTGCGGATGTTTCCGTTGGATTTGAAGATTTGTTTTATTATCAACATGACAGGGCAGACTTCTGTTCTCAGTTTAGGGAAGAGTCTTGTGATTAACAAGAGAATGGTTACTATGCAGAGGAGAGTGACTGGGATGATTCCTTTGCACCAAAAGGCATGAACCAGGAAACTTCAATCCTTGTTCCCAATTGCGAAGGAATTTGCAGCAATAAGAATGAGATTAAAGGCGGTGAAAACAAAGTTCAATGCTCACTAAGTAGTGAAGAAATATCAGAGTTACAAGCTGCTGATTTTTAGAGGTATGCATCAAATGTAGACCCTACTTTGCAATGTCTGGTTGATATATGCTTTGATAATAAAGACATGCAAAATGATGCAAAGTATGAAACCTATGCTGATTTTCTTATTCCTACTTCTGAGGCAAACAATATGCAAGATGTAAATGCATATGATTGGGATAAATATGATTATGTCAAGTATGATGAGTATGATGACTCATATGCTGGCATGGATTTAGATTTTGATGAGTTTTGCATGGATGATTATTGTGTACATCAGAATACTGATTACTTCTTTGAGGAGAGTGAAAGATCTACATGTATGTTTTCAGATTTACAAATGGAAAATGAATTGTTATTTGATGATACATTTTCAGATTTATAGGATTCTTGTAAAGGCTCTGATCAGCAAGCCATCTCATGTCTAATGCAATCTAATGTTTGTGTGAAATATTTTAATCCTAGTTTGCAAATCACTGGTTTGAATGAAGCTTATGTTTTGGTGCAAACTAGTGTTCATGATGAGTTTGTTTCCAGCCATGAAGAGGAGCTGGAATGTTTTCCTTTTCAGCTTGTCAATGGTGGTCAAGCATGTGATTTTTTTATGTCACAAAATGATCAGCATTTACAGTATTTTATTGATTCCCAAGTATTCAGGGATAATGATTGTGCTGATGGTTTTTACTATGATGTACTGATAAGAAATTGCAGCATGATTAATCAAGCATATGATAGTGGCAATTTCAGCTTACCTCTAATCCATGGAAATGAGAATCAAGTTTTTGATAGGGGTAAGTGGTAAGTTCAGTTTGATGGTTGTTGGCCATTTGTAAATAATGTGTATATTGTATAGCCACTTTGCTTCCACTCGTGTGTTAGGTGTTTTCAGGAAGGAATTGGTTTTTGGAAAGTTAAAAAGAAGTCTAATTTTTGAGTGGTATGTTCAACCAAGAGATTCTGAATTCTCTACATGTTTGCAAGGGGCATACGTCCCCAGAGAAATCCACTGTTGGTACTATCAAATTTGGCACAAATTTGGAGTGACCAATTCAAAATTTCTCTAAGGCAAGGTGAGTACCCCTGAAAACTTTTTGAAGATGCCTAATTGGAATGCAAGTAAAATGTGACCTGATGATTTTTATGAGATACTGGTGGGGGAACATGTGAAAAACCTATCATGGGGTAGATGTAATGGGTCACAAATTTTAGAGATCAGTTTTTATGATTTTTGGAGACAGTTGTTCAAAGGTGTTTACCTCAGATCTGCAGTCTGCACATTGTCTGATTATAGTAAATGACCTACTATTCATGCTTGCATCTTTGGCCGATTAAAGTTTCATGATATAAAGATGGGTCTGAGGTGTTTTAGGCATGACAAAGAAGCTTCATTTTCATTTGCAAATTCTTATGAGTTCATCTGATAAGTTTTCTAAAGCATTTCTGTTTGCAATTAATTCTGATTCTCAGAATGTGAAAGTGTAGAATTATGAAGTTGTTGAATTTGAGGTTTCACAACTTGCACCCCATTGAATGGAATGGACAATTGAATGTTCCCCTATATTTTAATCATGTAGATGTGCTACCATGAATATTTTCAGTCCATGATGAATCTGTTTGGGTAGTTTGCCAATCTGATTTCGTTTGCAATTTCCAACAATTTAATGCAGATCAGTTGCACAGTTTAGTCGGAGGCCCTGTTCATGATGTTATATCTCAAATACCATGATTGTTCATATCAATAAAATGGTTCCCCTGTATTTTAGACCAGATTTACTCCAATTTTGCAAGTTTTTAGCTCCTGAGGGTTTCATATGCATGCTTATCCAGATTCCTTTCATTTGCAGAAATCAGTATTTCTCGTGTCTTATTATTCTGTATTTCCCAGTGGCTACATTCAAGGGGCTCCCAAATGTGTCTGATTGATCATCATGAGCCACCTTTCTAGATTCATGCTCTCCATATCACATACTTCTAATATCCAAAAGCTTGGGTCTTTAGGAAGTTGCTTGACTTGTTTTCAAAGTTGGAACCAGATCCATTTCATTGTTTTTGACAGGGTAATTTGCTGAATTGTTCTGAAGAGGCAACTTGGCTTTTTAAAATATTTTGACCTGTTTAGTTTCGTCAGGATTCAGTTTTCAATATAGAATAATGTTAACCATGGAACGTGTGTGCCCAGTGCCATGTTTCGGTTACTTGAATTAGTTAGTTTTCAAGGCCAGTTGCCATTAATGATACCAGTTTGCAGGGTTGTAATAAGATGTTTTTAAATGTCGCGGGTTCGATGCTTCATCTTTTGAAAGCATGGTGGTTTATGTTTAGGTATTTTGAAGGGAATTAATTTAAGAAAACTATGAAGTTGAATTGAATCAAAGTATGAAGTAAGAACTAGTGCATGGCTAAGAGGAGACCAACAAGAAATCAAAGGGCGTGCAAGATTTAAAAGGAAACATCATTTTAAAACATTAAAAAATACATTTCATAAAGCCAAGTGAAAAATAAAACCAAGCATACACCAATGGAGGGGATCCAGCACATGAAGTGAATAAGCCAGCGTAATATAGATTGAAAAGAGCATGAGGTGTAAACAAAAACTAGCGCAATGCATATGCAAACATTCCAAAGTTTGCGCAGTACATTGGGGGGTTCTTTAAATGTTTTTAAAATTTCCAAAGGCCTATGTAGACCACATGGAGGGCTGCGTAGATTTTGGACTAGAGGCAATTGCAAATGGAAGGAAATGGAGGAGGAGTTTTAAAAGGTAAGTGAAAACAAATTAAAACATTCCAAGAAGCATGAGTTGGGAGGATTCTACGCAAGCCAGCATGAAGGAATTTGAAACATATAAAACCAAAATGCCAAGGGAAATTGCCAGAAAATTATGCAGAAAATGGGGAGTTTATGAGATGATTATGCAGAGGAAAGATTAAGTAAATATTTTGCAAACATGCATTTGTAGGAGATAGAAAAACAGTCATATTGAGGGGGGCATAACTTCCAATTCCACCATTGGATCATGCTCAATTTTGGATATGTTGTCACAAATCTAATTCTCCAGATTCTCTCCAGAGAGATCTTCTAAATTCTTCTTAGTTCACAAGATACTGTCTTCTATGTGCAATACTGTCTAAACTTCCCATAACAGTCACAAAGCTTTGAAAATGCATAGGGCATTATCCCACATTCACTGGGATTGGGATTTTTTTAAATCTTTATATACTCCAGCACTTCATTATTGAAATAATTAAAGAAGTTGAGAGGCTTATGGCGGGCCCCTTGGCTGGAGGTCTCAACACGCAGACGGGTCCCATAATTTTGAGGCAAAATGCAAGAAGAGCTTTAAAAAACTCAGAAGTTTATTCCCACATTGCTGGTGGGAGGGGAGATATAAGGATTTATAAGGTAAAAGCCATAGTAAGTAATATGGAGAAGTAGCTCAGAGACTCTCCACGTGCAGGTGGTAGGTGTATTGGGAAGTGTGCCAAGAGGATGAAAACCAAATTTTGATATATCCTGTAGTGATGAGGTGGCAAATGACATGGCACAAAGGCTTGCAGGATGGGGCACGAATCTCGAGGTAACCAGGATCAACAATTGACTTAAAGGCTTAATGAGAAGATACTCAAAATTTACCCACTAAGTCATTAAGTCTGAGTGACATGTGGCAGGGTAGACATATGGTGCAATCCGGTGCAGTGTAGAGGCAACCAATTAGAGATTGACACATGGCGCCAAGTGGTCACACATAGCCAATTAGGAGGTGCCAAGTGGCAGTATCTGGTGTAGTGTTGAGATAGCCAATTAGGGATTGACATGTGGCAGGACAGGTGATGCAAGCGCCCAGGTGGACACAAAGAGCCAATAGAAGATTGCCATGTGGCACAATCTACACAGAAAATGTATTAATATGCAAATTAAATTGAATTTATCTCAAAAAAGAAAGGGTTAAAATACATGCAAGTTTAAAGAAATCCAATGGTGGACTTAATGGCTTAAAAGGAAGATGCTCAACATCTAACCTATAAGCCATTAAGTCTGATTGACACTTGGCAGAATGAGATAAAATCTGGGCAAATATGCAAATATTAAAATTAAATTTCATCTCATTTCAATAGTCCAACTATTGAAAAAGCATATAAATTCAAATATTTCAAACTGTTGAAAATATGCACGGGAAGAAGAGTTTATTGAATGATTTAAGGGGGCAAATTTTATCAGAAGTATCAAGTATCATATACCATCGAAAAGATATCGAAATGAGGATTGTGTTTTTGCAGTCTATTTTGATGCAGAATCAAAGTATTTTCCCTAAAAATAAAAAATAAAATCAGATCATTAGTGAAAGGGAGACGATATTTTTGATTTCAAAGGAGATATTTCTGCAAATAAAATCAGATTTTTAGCAGTTGAGGCAGGGTCATTTTCAGGTATTTTGGGAAGAGGACATGTGTTTGTGGGAGGAGCAATCTGGTGTTTTTCTTTTCCTACATATTTAGTTTTCTTGCCATTGTACATGGTTCTAAATCTTGGTCTCTACAGAGAGTTGCAAATTACTGGCTCTAGGAATTTCCAGTTATTTCATGGTTCCACATTAGAGATATAGCTTCTTGATTGTACTAGTTTTGTCTCATGTAGAATAGAATGTCATTGGTCTTTTACAGTTTATTGAACATGTATTTGTCTGATTGAAAATTTGTGTGCAGAATGTGATTTTTCATACTTAATACAAAAGTTCAAGTTTCACATCTCTCCTTGGTGTCAGTCTTGTGAAGTCTAAATTTTCTAATTCTTTGCATAGGGTTTACCTATGTATGTGTTATCATTCTTCAGTTCTGATCTAGAATCAGATTAAATGATGTTGTGGATTGTGACATAGTTTCATTCAGTTGTCTACAAGAGGATTTCAATAATTAGTAATGATTTGGATTGATTGTATTTATGGCTTAGAATCATTGATAGTAGTTGATTACTGCATTTTTGAATTTGGTTAAAGGACATTGCCCATGGATAAAGCACTGGCTGGTGATTAGTATCTTTTATACCGATACATTTTCAGTTCAATCTTGGTTATATTCTGCATTTTAAAAATAAACTCTAACCTATTTGAAGGTTTTATGTGGTTTGTGGTGTTGTATTAATCTCATGCTCCACTTCAAGGTTGACGTTCAATGGGTGATTAGCCGGTCATCTTGTATGTCCCGGTCGTGTTGAGCCATTGTGAGATATCTGCTGATTTATGCCTTACTGAATATTTGAGGGTGTTGAAGGGTGTCCCCCCCTTGGTTTTGTAGAACCTAAAGCATAGAAGGATGGATCCACATCCTTGTTAATTGGTCCTTTTTGGTCTTGGTTGAATACTGGGAGTTGGCTACTCTTTAAAATACATCAAAGGGTGAAAAGGTTGTTGTTCAGTATTCACAATGTAAAAAAGAACCAACACCTCTCCTAACTCCATTTACTTCTCAGAAATGGAAATTTGCTAGACTAATAGAACTAAAGAACAAAAAAATGTTTCGAGTTACAAAAGGAATAACAAAAGAGCCTATTGAAGATAGTGCCAAAGAAAAATGTCTTAATTCATTTAATCAAGTATTTGGCTATTTGTGTCTTAATGTGTCCCCAACCCTTAATTTTCATATTGAAGCTTTAAAGACACCTAAATTAGTTATGGACACTCTAGAAAACCTCTTTGGAAAACAAGATGAAATAAGAGGCCATGGATTGGATAATGAACTCACTAGTTCAACCCCGATTTGTTTGATATATTGGAAGATTTATTCAATAGATTCAAATCACTAAGATTGTAACTCAAGTAATGTGGAATAGATAAAATGGATGATCAACTAATTATGTATATTCTCTTCAAGTTCGTTCCTAGTTACTATGTCTTTGTGTCAACTTTCTACTCCACCAAGAGTGCCAAGGGAATATCTTGAAAAATGCCTTCCTTAGGCGAATTTATTATCAACTTAACTTGAGAGAAAGATGAGTTAATTCAAATGAGAATGTTAAAATCTTCAAAAGATCAAGCTCTTGTTGTTGCAAGTGGAGATAAAAAAACTTCAAACAAAGAAGAAGAAAAAGGAAGTAAGCAAAACCAAAAACCAAAAATTCTTCTTCTTTAAAGGAAACCTAAGAAAGAAAGAATTAAGTTCACTCACTGCAATAATTTCAATCATGATTGTGTTGGAATTAATGGGAAGTAGTACTAAGAGGGGAGGGGTGAATCAGTACCTCTAAAACTTTTAACACCTTACACAATTCATCATTAGTAATCTTTTAATTCTAATTTACCAACCATTACTGTTATTCTTTCTTATGTATATATTGTTTGTTCATAATCTTTAATATTTTTCAATCACTCATAGAAACATTCATGAAATTGATAAACACATAACAGAAGATATGGTATTGCAGAAAACTCCTGTTAGGAAGTAAAAACTGCGGTGGGGATGGCACCCACAAAACTTCACTTTTTTCAGAATGGAAGGGAGACGCTTAAGGCTTACAATTTGATCACTTCTGATGATCTACCTTATTAAGAGTATTAAGGTGGAGAGCTGTTAAGATCTACTCTATTAAGAGCTTTAGCAACACTGATTTAAGTGTGCACCCAGTTATGAGATTTACAATAGGATGGTTAAGCCCACCTTTCTTGAAAGTATTTCATTAGTGTACTACACTTGTTAGAATGAGTACAAATGTTGACCTGACTATATGCAATCTACTATTACTGATTTATAGATCCATTAAATATTTTACAATGATAATATCACCTTAAGTGATTGATGAATACCTTTTCTCTGCTTGTCGGTAGCCTCTGTTCTGTTCGTGAAAACTGATTTGATTATGTTTGTGTTCTTTTGTATGAATTTTCTGTCTGGTCTTTAGTTTCTCTCCATGGCTAGAATCTTCATTGATCAACATTTTTTTAAAATAGATTGAGCATCTATTTGTACAAGTATTTGACCTATCTTGAAATTCACGTATTACAATGTTAACTCTCAGATCCAAGGTTTACAACTTGACCTTGATCTTTAGTTTGCATATTTTAAAATAGTAAAAATAATTAAAACAATAACAATTACATTGCTTCCTCCACACATAATGGATTTAAAAGAAAATCAAGAAGTTATAAATAGAACTTCAGTGATTTATCTGACGTGGAAATTCAGATCCACTTTTTGCGGGATGTAACTGACTGTCGATTCTTGGTCATCAGTTTGAACTTGCAGTATGTCGACGTTCCTTGATTGAACAATTCATCGAGTTCCCTGTATCTATTGGGTTCCTCTCTTTGTTGTTCTGTCGAGTAGTATTGTTGTTACTCGTCGGGTATCTTTTACCTTTTTGTCATCGGACAACACTTAATAGTGTTTGTCGGGTAACCTTATCGTCGGATAGTGATGTGCCTTGTCTATCGGTGTAGAGTAAACCGATGGTGCAGATCATGTTTTTCTCTTAGTATACTAATGGAAAAATATAATGCCTTCAATCTCCCCCTTTGACATTAGTATCTGTAACATATAAAATAGAGGTCACCAATAACAAAATGTAACATAAGAAAAGATGTCACATTTGAAAATGTAGATGTTTGTGTGATGTGTGGGGAAGATAAGATGTTCCTTTTTAACCTCAAATGCACAAATGAAAGATCCAAATTGATTAACCCAAAAGAAGGATCAATGCACAAATGAATCATCCATTCAGAAATGAGAGCAAAGAGGAAAGATCTTAAATTCCCATTTTAGA
>MU224910.1:4089558-4110437 GCA_018584345.1 Thuja plicata | reverse complement strand
ACATTTCATCTAACTATAGTCATGCTGAAATGTCTGGAACATCAATAATACTCTGATAGACTACACTAAATACCGAAGAAATACATAACCATCAGCTAGCATTTTATCAGTAGCGGGAGTAAAGAGGCCATTAATCTACTTTAACATATCAGAGTAGAAGACGTAAAGAACATTAAAACATGAAATACCATTAACTCAGAAGCAGGAATGCCAATAACATCATTGCCAAGAATTCTTCCTTCTTTATTAATGTTCCTTCCAGCAAGCACTGGTGCATGATACGATGGTGGCTCTAGGGGAGCATTTGACTATATAAAACCAGAACAATGGAGCATTAAGCTCTGTAACTTAAAAAAAGAGAAATCACTTTGCTATTGCTATCGACAAAAAAATCATCAATTTTGCCAACCCATGGAAATGGGCCGGTCTGCCTATTTATACAACTCTCTTCTAACCCAAACCCTATTTACATCATATTTTAATAAAATACAATATCTGGGGGCCAGTACTACCTGCGCCACCCTGCAAAAGACCTGGAGACGGAATAGGTATGCCATGTTAGAAGAATAAGACAAGAATATATATCGGAAGAATCGGTCTCGAGAAGAGAGCCAGAAAGGAGAAAGAAGAAAGTAGGTCCCCCGGGGACCGAGGCTACATGCCTCATAAATGGGAAATACGGTGCCCTGTCTCTAATGTGCCAGGTGTACCTTTGAGCGGCACCTCGAGAAGACCACCTTGTCAGAAAACCAACTGCCGAGCCGACGCCTCTTGATGTGCCAACTACCTTCTGACAGCCTTTATTAACCACTTCTAAAAGTGACTGGTCGACCTCGGGGACCGGGACACAGATCACTTGAAAGAATACAAAATTTTGGATTTGAGACTCCGGGATTTGGGAACTTACATCGCCAAAAGAATAAAGAATACTCAACACTTGAGTTCTCCCCGGCCTCCAGAGAAAGTTCAAGGTTGCTTATTGTCGTTAAAAGCCTGGAGGAGGCGGGAAATGCCATCTTCATCTATATCTTTCAGGCTATCCCTTCTGTGTTTGGCAACTTCAACTTGTTCCCCCAGGTCTGGAACATTTTATTTAAATTCATCTTCCATTCTCACCGTGTCATGACCACTCAGTATCATGTGGGTTAGTTTTTCCATCTGGGCCCCATCTATCCCCTCTGGAGATTGATACCGGAATTTCATTATTTCATCAAAACTCCCCAAAACTGAATCTTTGGGGGTACATGTATCTGTGCTAAGGGGATTAGCCCCAAAAGTCTTTATTACAAAAGACTTGTATAAATTAGAAGAATATTTTACAACATTTACCTTATCTTGTAGGGACCCTACCAGTTGCTTAGTTACCTCCAATGTGAGGTCAAGTCTGGAGTGCTGGGTTCTCACAAAATCAAATGATTCATCACCCAGAATTCTGGATTCAGAAATCATATCTTCTTCCAAGGTAAGGAGCTCTTTGAGCTCCACCTTCCATGCTTGGTAATTCTCAGCGTCACCCTCCCATAGCTCAATAAGAGTTTCTTCCTAGTGAATAACCTGTCGGGCCATGTATAAATCAGGGAGGGTGGACACCAGGAAACACCGGGTGTTTCCTATCTGTAGGGCGACCCACTCGTCAACTGCTTGGGCTTTCTTTTTCATTACTCACAGGGAGTCTATGTCACTCTACGGTATATCTTCTGAGGTGGAGGCCTCCGGAAGAGTGGCATTGATGGGTCGAGCCAGCTCAGTAAGCAACCTCACCTTGCTTTCCCCATTTCCCTAGTGACACCTCCGCAACATTATAGTCTCCGGGGTCCGTGGTTGCTTCATCGGCGTTTGGGGGAGGTGTTGCCACAACAGCAACTGTTTCGGCGCCGGGCCCAGTTCGGAGGGTATGAACTATCCGGGCTTTCTTGGCCTTCGGTGGGGCCTGAACTTGGGCCATCATTTCAGCCAGGGAGAGAGGAATCACAGGAGCGGACTGAGCTTTTCTTTTCTTTCTCTCTATTAGCCATTGGGGTGGGAGGGGTGGCCTCCCTACCAGAATTTGTTCCCCTGATTCTTCTCTGGTACCCTGCGGTTGTTGCTCCTTAGCAACGTAGACCTCATCTGTTCCTCTCCCTGCCCCAATTTCTTCTGCAGCAATATTCTCTTCAATCTCCATCTCCTCAGCCTTGTCTTGTACATCTATCACTAGGTCTGGACCCTGGTAGGCTTCCTCAGCGATTTCTTCTTCAAGCAGCTCTTCTTGTTGTTGTTCTTCTTGTTCTTGTGTCGGGGCTTCTTCCTCTGTTGGCACCTCTTTTGGCAGTAGGGGATGTGTCAGGCCAAGATTTAGAGTTTGGGCTGCTGTGATCACCTGCCCGAAGGTTGCTCCTGGGAGTGGCCCTTGGAACGTGGCGGTTGGGGTTACGGTTATTCCCAAAGGTCCGATTCCCCCAGTGGATGCCATTTGTTCACCTTGTTTTTGTTGGTCCACTCCCGGACCTTGCATCGCTTGAGCCCCGGAGGCAATCTCCGGCAATGGCTCTTTCTCTTCCACCTACTGCTCTTGTCCCTATGCAGGTTCCTGTTCCAAGTCTTCTTGCTCTGCAGCCTCTTGTTTTATCCCTGGGACTTCTGTCTCTGCTTGGGTATTGTCCCCCTGCAGGTTCCCGAACTCGTCAGTTGCAAATACATCAAATTCTTCTTGTGGAGGGGGACTAGCTGGGACCTCTGCCGGCTTTGCTTCTTTCTTCGGCTCCGGGGACCTGGAAGAAAGGATCTCAACTTCTTGGGGTCGGGATGTCTCTGGCTCCGGCTCTGCCTTGGGATTTTTGCTGAGCTTTTTCTTCCTCTGGGTAACCAGAGGCGGACCCGCATCTCTTATTACCACCGCTTCCAGGGGATCCACCCCCGTTGCCTTCACCATTAAGGCTTCTAATAATGGGGAGGAAGGGGGACGAAGTGGTCCAGCCATGAGTGGTGGGGTGGCCAGCCGTGTTATTAATTTCTCCCTCATTTATTGGGAGGCCGCCACCGACTATTTTATTTGTTCTATGATGGGGACTTCTTGCGTAGAAGGGGTTGTGTCTATTCTTTTTCCCTTGTCTGCTCCTTGCAAAGAAGTCCCAGCCCCCGGGGTCAATCTTGGTACCGGCGACGGAGTTAATTTGGGCACTGGCTAGGCTGCTCGACAGGTACTCCTGGGGCACACCTTAAAATAGGCGTGGCTTCTCTTGACCACCTCTCGAGTGAAGTCTTCAATAGTGGGCCCTTCTTGGGTGGCCTAGTTCACTGGTGGAAGAGCCTTTTTATCGATCCCCTTTTCTTTGTACTAGGGATCGATAGTGGGGGCAGCATCTGAGAAGTCCGTTGGGAATTTTTGGAGCTTCAGCTTCTGCATCATGCTAGCTGTCATTCTGACGAAGTGTCTGCTGCGCACCTCCACATCATCTTGAAAGTCTGCCCAGAAGTCCTCCATGTGTATATGATGGGGCTCTGATGCCTGGGGCATTGCCATTGCAATTCAGCCATGCGGATCAAAAAATTTCCGCGCCAGATAAAATTCCTATAAGTTATAACTTTTCAACTCATTGTCTGCCTCCTTTGGGATAGCCAAACTGCATGTATAGTTTCCACAGGTGATTGGGAATGGGATGTTGGGGATCTTTTTGAGGGAAAAGAAGGCATGCATCTCCATTATTTGCCTACAATACTCCAATAGCACAATCTTGTCCCCACAATGCCTGGACAATAAGTAGGGTTTTCTAGAGAAGCCAGCGACCCTAATGTATGTGTGCTGTTGGAACTGAATATAGTAATGTCCATAACTATGGACCAACTTCATTGCCTTAGTAGACAGGCGATATCCGGCATCCCGGGTGGGTGTAAGCAGATGGGAGCAAACGAACGTGTCATTTACCTGGCAGATATTGTGGAAGCTGGCCTCCCATTGAACCTGTGGGAAATGGTCCCATAGTGCCTTTTGTCCTGGGCCAATCCCGAGTACGCCGTCAGTAAATAGGCCATGGGAATGGGGCCTCTGCTGCGCTAGGGCCCAGAAAACATAAGAAGACATATAGAACTTCTTCTTCCTGTTCAACTGCTGGAACTAGGAGTCGACATGGTTGGAGATTATTGTGGCCCAATCGAAAAATTCTCGCTTAGTGGAGATGCCGAGGAGGAAATAGTACATCTATTTGGCAAACTCTTGGGCGGAGGGCTGCCCAAAGACCCGGGCTAATGCTATCATCCCCATCTGGATGCTCTCCTTGAATTCAGAGTGGGGAATTTCTATCTTCATCCTCTTTGGGTCCCTCTTTGGGGCCTTGAGCCAATGGGTATTCATGTATACCTGGGCAGCGTCCTCCAGTTGTGTGAACTGGGTCAAGGCATCAGTCCTTGTAACCACTGTAGCCCTATCAAATTGTGGGATTCCCAGGCTTGCCAGGAATGTGACTAGGTCGAGGGACACCAGTGGAGTGGGGTATCCTGTGGGCTCTGCGGCCGCGAGCATAACTGCCCAGACAGAGGAGTTGTAGTTGGCAGCCAGTGTTTGGATAAGCTCCGGAGATTGCACGGAGCATGGGAAGAAAGCTGCCCGGATGATTTCGGAGCCCCCGACGTTGAATTCTAATTGATCTCCAGCCTGTCGCTGGATGTGCATTATTTTCACCAAGGCATGCATCTCCGGCCATGTTCTGACGTTGGTGTCGGTTATCAGCTTCACCTTGGACTCAAGCTTTGAGCCCACGATGACATTGTCTTGTACAAATTTCATGGTGAGGGGCAGCTTCTCGAGGGCCTTCTCCATCTTAGATTTTACTACTTCCCTGGTCTTTGCTGCGGAAGGCAGCTCTGGACTTCCTGGTGGAGAAGATGCGGATGCCTCGGACATGTTTGGAAGATGAACTCTGGGAACCTGCGAGACAAAGTGACCATCAGAACACATTTATCAAAATAATTATCCCGGGGTCCGGAGATCTTACCACTGTGATGTTTGCTTTCCTGAAAAGTTAGTTTCATTCAAAAAATAACCGAAAAGCAAAACACATCGTATAAAATTTAGATTTTCATTAAACATCCAGGTTTGGGGATTCTTATCACACTTGGTAAAGATACAGGATGGAGGATGGTAGGAGACTTGAAACCTGGAGAAATGACCGTTGGTGAGGACGCGTAAAAAAAACCAATTCATCAAGCCCACATGGGCGCCACGTGTGTAGGTATTAAATGGAAATTATGGAAATGATGACGGAGTCAACTATCCGAACGCGCAAAAAGGGAAAGCCACTTGGCTAGAATTGATTGTGCGCATGGGACATAAATGAGGTTCTGACAGACTTCATGGAGGGGAGAGAAAATTGCCCATTTGAAACCGGCCGAGAGCCGAGTTTCAAACAGGTGGTTTCCTGCCCCGCAGCGATTTCGGAGGCAGAAAACTAGAAATAGAGGCGACTCGACTAGCTTGTCAAGCCACCCAGAAGGATATACATAGAGTCGAGGGATATATACAAAGACACAGAGGGATATACAAAGACTATATACAACTATACATATATATACAAGATATACAATGTGGACCGACGCCCGCAGGAAAACCAAACGAGACAGAGACACATATATACAGCTATTTACACTATTTTACAAATGAACCACTTCTGCACAGAGGGTGGACAACCCTCTGGCAGAGCCCACCCACCAACGGGCGGTAAAACCAGAAAAAAACAAACCAGACGAAGCAGAGAAACAAAACAAAATAAGACAAACAAAACCGAAGAAAACCAGAGAGCGGAAGAAAACCAGAGAAGCGAGAAAATGGAAACACCAACCTGAGAACGCAGAAGGTGAAGGAAAGGGAGGATTTACCGTAGGAGCTCTATAATATCTCGAGTTGTCAAACGGTTAGAGTCACTACCATGAAGCACTTGCACTTGCCTGAGAATGACTAAAAATTTTAAGCATTGATTATCGTAAACTCTCTGCAAAAGCTCTGTTAATCACTTTGAAATCTCTCTCTAATTCGCTCTAAGTGCTTGAAAGTTTTAATCGCGGTAAATGTGAAAGTGACAGATAATTTCTATTTATACCCGCGGTAAAAAGGTAATCCTCCGCCTTCCAGCAATCTCCGGACAAGCAAAACCTCCGGACTCCGGGCCCGGGGATTCCTCGTGATGATATCCTTAAGAACATTGTGGCGAAGAATCCTGGAGTCCGGAGTTCAGTTCCCAACGAAGGACGACCTCCGGGACCGGAGTCCCAGAGGCAAAAACCAAACGAACAAAACACCACACCGGAGAAGAAAACCTCGGAGAAAGAAAATAGAAGGGAAAGAAAGACAAGGCAAAGCCGCAAGCAAAAATAAAAAAGGGGGACCCAACATTTTGCACACAAAATGTAGAGACGGGGATGCAGGGCATAACAAATGGTGACTACCTGGGACAAATGCCTTAGCACATTCGAGAACCATAGAATCTTTGGTTAGCAAAACTAGAACAGGCCACTTCCCGAAGCGTCTGACAGGCAAACAGCAACATATCTGAGAGAATCCAACCACATGGGAATCAGTCCATACTCTTTCATCAGTGGTGTCATGTGTGCTTTGGAAGGAAATCAAGTCGATGACCTCTGGGAGGAGTAGAGAAGAGGCACTAATTACATCGAACCAGTCATCAATTCGCTCGCTTCCCCCGGAGACCAGAGTTTCATCCCTCTTTTCCTCTTTTGTTATTTTGTTTGTTTCTGGGTGGGGAAGGCGATACTTTTTTCACCATTAAGCTTAAGCTTAGCTAATTTTAATGGTGGTACTTCTTTCACCTTTCCACCTATGCTTAGATGTTTGAATAGGGGATAAAGCTCCAGACCCGGGAAGAATTTCTTTAGAGTTTCAGACGTGGGTCAACCAATCAGTACATTCGATCTACCCCCGGTGTGTCCGATTACTTGTTCCTTATATTACTTGTGTTCATTGATTGCCAGACTCCCGGAGACAACACCCAATGGAGATTGCTCAAAATGTGTCATAACCCATAAAACAACCCCAGAGACTGGGCCGACTCCACCTTGCTAAAGACAAATTCTAGAGTCCACCATGTCGTAGACATTGCATCGGGAACCAGAGTTATGCGAAGCATTCCAATTCCTGCAAGACAGAACAAAACGTCAGGACCGAAAGAAAACTGAAAATAAAAAAAAGAAAGACAAAAGAGGACTGTCCCAGAGGATAGCTGACAAGGCTATTTACAAGGCAGGGTACCTCGCGACGAGACACCCGGAAGAGATATTTACAAGCGGAAGGCTTTACATATAATACAACTTCAGACAAACTTACCCTACTCGAAGTAGTGTTTGAGAAACTATCCATTAATGGGCAATGCGACAGGTTCCCCAGTTAGGGTATTGAGGCGGTAAGTATTTGCCTCGTAGATTTCTGAGATCAGGTATGGTCCGAGCCAGAGCCGTTGGAACTTGGTATGCTTTCCTTTCTTTTCCTGGGCCTTGTCCCACAACAGGACCAGATCCAAAATCTGAAAATCCTTGTATTGGGCTCTTCTGTCAAACCATCATTTTACCACTGTTTGATGACGCGCGAAATGTTCAAGGGCTGTGTCTCGCTGTTCTTCCATTCGCACCAGATTTAAGAGCCGAACCTCCATAATGTCGTCCCTGTTGCTAAATTCCTACATAAAATGTAAGACTGGGAATACAGGGTTCTGACCATAAACTAGGTGGAATGGGGACGTTCCCAGGGCAGCCTTGACACGAATGTGATCTGCCCAGAGGGCGAATTTCAACTTTTGATGCCAATCCCAGGGATTCTGTTCTAACAAATGTTTGATCACTTTAAGTAGATTTTTGTTTGTTGATTCATCAACGCCATTTCCTTGGGGATAATAGTTGCTGGAGAACTTCAGAGTGATCTTCTGATTGTAGGTCCATTCGAGTAGCTGTGCTAAAGAAAACGCTGGACCATTGTCACATACTAGGGCAAAGGGCATCCCAAACCTTGTGACGATGTTTTCTTCCAGGAATTTGATAACTATGTCTACCATGTTGTTTTTGCAAGGTATAGCCTCAGACCACCGAGTGTAGTAATCAGTAGCAGTTAGAATGTATCGATGATTGGAAGACGAGTTGGGGTTAATTTTCCCGATGAAGTCAAATGCCCACTGGGGGAAGGGCCTAGCCTCATAGACTGGTTGTAAAGGCATAGTTGGGTTACACTCACGATGCACTGCGGTTTGGCACATATGGCATCTCCTAACATGAGCATAAACGTCCTTGAATATACAGGGCCAATAATATCCGGCTCGAAGGATCTAATGGGCAGTGGCGTTGACTGAGCCATGCCTGGTTCCAAACTGTCCGTGGAATTCATTAATCATTCTCACAGCTTGGTCTCTGTCGATGCACTTGAGGTACACTCCCTCATTGTTTCTGCGGTAAAGCACAGAGTTTTTGATCATGAAGTGGGCGCTTTTCATTCGCAGGGCGTGGTGTTTGTTGGGAGGTAATCCCTCTAGGCATTTATTATTTAGTAGCAAGTATACCAAATCGGTGTACCATGGGTCTTGGGTAATTGACTCCACTGTGTAAGTTTGACATTCTATGCGGGGAGTCTCTTTTGCCATCGTTCGACTCAGTCCTTGGCCCCAGACTATCTTCATGGGCTGCATTTCCAAGTCATACTCCTAGAGGATGGCCATCCATTTCCCCCATCTTTTTCCCAACTCACTCTGCATCAGCAGAGACTTGACAGCCTGGTCCGGGATGATAGCATGTACTTTGCTCCAGAGAATATAATGCCAGAATTTCTTCACAGCGCGAACCAAAGTAAAGGCCTTCTTTTCTAGTGATGAATATTGGACTTCGGCGTTCTTGAAGGGGGAGCTCATGAAAGCTATTGGTCATTCTTCCCCTTCAACCTTTTGGGTCAACATTGCCGCGGCAAAATGCGATGAGGAAAACGAGTAAATGTAAAACGGAAGGGAGCCAAGACAGGTGCTTCTGTTATTGTCTATTTGATCTGGGCGAACGCCTGCTTTGCTTCAGGACTCCACTCAATCTTGGTATCCTTCTTCATCATCTCGTTGAGCGGTTTGACTATTTCTGTGAATCCCGTGATGAATCGCCGGACAAAGTTGATCTTCCTGAAGAAGGATCGCATCTCTTTCTTACTGCTAGGCATTTGTAAGTTTAGAAATGCTTCAACTCTATCAGGGTCTATGGATATACCCTTCTCAGAGATGATATGCCCAAGCAATTTCCCCTCGGTGACCCCGAATATGCACTTCTTGGGGTTGAGGGATATTTCATACCGGCGACATCTTTCGCAGACCTGAGCGAGATGGGCGGAATGATCACGCCTGTCCTAGGAAAAGATGGTCAAATCATCTATGTAGATGATTATGCACCAATTCACAAGGCCCTTGAACGCAATGTCCATGGCCTTATGAAATGTATCCCCTGTATTGATCAGACCAAAAGGCATTCTCCTGTACGCAAACGTTCCCCACTTGGTGGTAAACGCTATTTTCTCTCTGTCTTCATACTTGACCATGACCTGGTTGTATCCTGAATATCCATCCAGCAAGGACATCATCTGAGATCCGTTTACTATCTGCAACACCTCATGCAATGAAGGGAGGGGGTGATTATCTTTTTTAGATGCCTTGTTTAAGTTTTAGAAATCTACGCAAAGGCGGATCTCACCGTTCTTTTTCCTCACAGGGACCAGATTGGCAACCCATGTAGTATGCCAGATTGGGAAGATTATCTAGGCTGAGAGAAATTTTTCTACCTCCTGACGAATCAGAGGCTCTATAAGGGGGTTGACTGGTCTTTTCTTTTGCCAAAAGGGCTTAGCATCAGGTTTTAAGGGAATAGTATGGGTCATGATGGATGTATCATATGTTTTCAAGTCTTCATAACCCCAGGAAATTACGTCGATGTATTCTCGGAGAACTACGAGAATCTTCTCCTTTTCCTTAGGGGAACAAGAGGTACCAATGTGAATAATCTTTTCTTCATCGGACTGGCCGATGTTAACTTTTTCAAACTTTCCTCCCTCGGAGGAGGATGACACCTTCTCATGGGCCCAAGGGTCCGAGTCGAAGATTCATTCCAGTGCAACCATCCCATTAGGGATGGTGTTAGTAGGCAAGTCCATGATCCCATCATCTTCATCACCCTGCCCAATATTGTTGTGGTCTCGTTCTTCCACTATCTAGTCCTCAAAGACACAAACATTCGTCATGAAGGCCAGGATATGTTGATCGTCCTCAAAGAGATGAAAGTGGGTGACATTATCTGGAATGGACGGGGTGGGGACCATCTCAACCAAAAATCCCTAGAGTCGCGAGCCGACCATTGGCTCAAGTGTGCTGGCGAAAATGACGAGGGCATCTGGGACATAGTTCTGTCGCCGAGGAATGAGGTCAATATCAAGGGCATTGAAATCCTCAACAAGTCTCCAAGCCTGGTTGCGGTATGCGGCCAGCCTTTTGTCGTGACATGTGTATTAACTCCAAACTTGTTTGATAATAAACTCTAAATCACCCAGAGCCCGGAGGCGGGTGATACCTTTCCTTAAAGCAAATAAGAGTCCGAGGACCAAAGCCTCGCACTCTGTGACATTATTTGTACAGTTAAACTGCATTTTGTAGGACGCGAGGAAGGACTTCCCTCGTGGGTTGATTAATTCTACCCCAGCCCCACAGCCTTGTTTGGATCGGGATCTGTCAAACTTGAGGGTCCACAAGTCATTGTTCGTAATCTGGGGCTGGGGAGGGGAGTAGTCTTTGGATTATTGCTAGGAGACTTAGAGGGTCCTTCTCGGACTACCGACATGAGTGTAGAATTTACCTCCGGAGGTGTTTGGACTTGGGATTCCTGGGGAGATGGCACCAAAGGAGCACATCCCGTAGGAGTACTGGGTCCCGGGGAATCAATTATATGTTTATTCTGGAAGGTATCAAGGTGCTGGTTAATGATTGAGAGGCATGGCCCACACTCGTGCTCTAAATGTTTTTGGTAGTGCACTCAGCACCATGTGCCAGACAGGAGTGTGGCAAGGGTTGCTGTGGCACCTTGAGAGCCAATTTCAACTCTCATCTTTTCATCTAGGTCTTGGGCTCTCTGCAGCACAGCGGGATCTTCCCCGGGGATGAAATTGAATGTTAAGATTTCAAAAGGTCGGTACACCCCCAGAGAAGTATCGAAGAAAAATACCTCATTGACCCTCCCAACTTCGGTAAGGGCCTGTTTCATCCAGGGTTCACTTTCGACCCAGATCTTATTGGATTCTCCTTCCCATGGAAGCCATAAGTGGGTGAAGTCGGTCGAAAAGTATCCGTTCAGGGACTTAGACCAATTCCGGCTCAATAACATCCTGTAGGTTTCTGGGATGTCCACCACTTGGATGTCAATGATGCTGGCTATCCTGGGGTCTTGGATAAGGTGTATCTGGACGTTCTTCAATTCCACCAACATTTTCACAGCGGTCTTATCCAGCTGGATTACTGCGCCATTAGATGGGGTGGGGTGGAATCCGAGCTTATAACAAATGGATAAGGGCATGATGTTACCCAAAGCTCCGGAGTCTACTAGGCAATTGTGTATATTTTTGTCATAGATATTTAGGCCTAGTAAGAAGGGAGGATCCTCATTGTTCCCCCAGAAGACAACTGCGTTAGCATCTTGGAACGAGATAGTGTTGGGCGGGCGGTTGACGGTTTCCGGGTTTCCCAAGAGCTTCAGAAGAGACTTCTTCTGCTCGGGACAGTTTAGAAAAACCTCCATCAAGGTCATGGAGGTAGTGGTCTTCTCTAACGCCTTCGTAATATCAAATCTTCCTCCCAGGAACCGGTGGTCTCCCTCGGCAAAGTCTTTTGCTTGGGTAGAGCTAGGACCTTTTGGAGGAGCGGGTCGATCAGTTGTGTTGTTCCAAGGAGGAGTATCTTTGATAGGAGGTGTGGGCGTGTACGCAGGTCCTTTACCAACCTGACTCTGAGTATTATATGGAGTCCGCGGGTTAGTAAAGGCATTGGCCTCGAAGGGCGGGATAGATTCATCAAAGAATCCCTATAATTTGGATTCTTCTTCATCTTCCCCGGAAGTTCCAAAGAAGATGGTATCACAGGTGAAGGCACTAAGGGTTGGCTCTTGGACAGGAGGTTCTGGAGGGGGAGCATCATGCGACTGCTGCCTGTCTAGATGGGAGATCATGATGACCTTTTCCAAAGTGGCACAATTCACCTCATTGTGTGAACCTATGTCGTGCAGTCTACACCAATTAGTCATGGGCTGGAAGTCTGTAACTAGTGTGAAATGTGATAGTCCAGCACCATTTTGGTTGGCATTTTAGTTCAGAGGCAAGCCTCCGGTGTTTGCGTTATTATTCTAATGTTGTTGATTGGGCCTAGACCCGTTATTGAAGTTTCTTCCCCTGACATTGTTATTTCGTTGGCTAGAGAAAATGTTTCCCCTCTGGGAATTTGAATTCTGGGGCGCGTAGGACCCCGCCTTCAGTTGGCCCATGTCTATGGTCAAGGTGGACAACATTCGCTAGAGGGATTCGACCTTGGCGGTCAACTAAGTGTTTGTGTCACAATGTGACTGTTGTTGTTGTTGTTGGCTTCCCGGGAAGGCAGCAGTATTAGCCGGAGTCGAGGGCGGAAATCTTCCAATCGCGGACTACTGGAAGAAGGGCACTCCGGACGATTGTGTCTGAGATTGTTGTGCCTACTGCGGCTGATTCCAAGGGAAGACTTCCAGACCCGATGTCATCTGGGTCTGGGTTGGGTAAACATACCATGCCTGCTAGTCTATCAAGGGTGGCAGAGGATTCATCGCCATCGAGGGGGCACCTATTGCCAGATTGGGGTTGTATCCTCTGGCATATGCAGTTCTGCCGGGGATCATGTTGAAGGGCGTGCTCTGCCCAATCCCGCCCGAGGATTTGTTGAGACCACGGGATAGCTCTAGGGCTAGGTTGTAGACTTTTTCCAAGGTGTCCCAGTCGCCCGCGGTGGTTGTTCTCGAAAGGAGAGTGGCAACGAAAGGGTCCATCGCGTTGAGATAGGTCTGTATGGTTACTTTTGGGGATGGAATGAAGGGGCCCGTGCACTGCTTTAGGGCGCGCTAGAACCTATGGTTGAATGCTGCAAAAGGTTCATTGGGTTCCTTCCTAATGGAGATGAACTGGCTATGGGACCAGGCTGGGTCCACATGCATGCGAAAGGCAGCCAGGAAGGCGTCCTCCATGTCCTGCCAACTGTTTATGGAGTTGGCAGGAAGGTTAAGGTACCAGTTCAACTTGCCTTGCCCTAAAGACAAGGGAAACATCTGAGTCACAACGTCTTCATGTTGGATCCGGTGTCAGTTCATGGCATCTTTGTATGCCTATAAGTGTTCTTTCACGGTCCGTGAGCCTAAGTGCTCATATCGTGGGTAGATCTTCTCCGGGTGAGAAGGTAACTCGTTGATTGCACCCAGAAAAGTTCCCATTGGGGACCCAGTCTTTCCAAAATACGCGGCCATTGGGGGAACTGTACGTCGGGCGGTTTGGGTGTTGGTTCCCGGGATTGTCTGAGAAGTTTGGGTATTCTGAGGTATGGTAGATCCCCAGACAATAGTGGCTGGTATGATTTTTGAGGTCTGTTTCTTTCGAGCAAGAGGCTCAAGTTTGACAAACCTTCCGAGATTCAGGGCAGACCTAAGGACTCTTTCCAATTTTGCTTGGGAGAAAGATCCAATCCCGCTGAAGGCTTGCCTCTTAAAACTATAACTTGGGGAACCCTTAGGAGGTGTAAAATCATAATCTTGGGAGGGGGATGAGTTCATGCCCTCCTTCTAGCGCCAGTTTCTGTTGACGGGGTTTTGCTGACCGGGTCCGCCAAAAGTCATAAGTTGTCACCGGGTTCCGGGGATACCAGCCAACTCCGCTTGCAAAGGTTGTCCAGGAGAATGATATTCCCCGGGCCTTCAAGCACTTGGGTGTCGGGTCACGACGGTGCGGGGCTCGGTTGGGGAGAAGTGACTATTTTCGAGGGGGATAGCTGGTTTCTTCAACTCATTTTCTCTAGAGATTCAATAAAGTAAGGTTTCCCCTAGCATTCTACACTTGGCAAATAAAACAAAAAAAAGATCCTGCAGGGTTAGAAACATTTTATCTAACTATAGTCATGCTGAAATGTTCGGAACATCAATAATACTCTGATAGACTACACTAAATACTGAAGAAATACATAACCATCAGCTAGCATTTTATCAGTAGCGGGAGTAAAGAGGTCGTTAATCTACTTTAACATATCAGAGTAGAAGACGTAAAGAACATTAAAACATGAAATACAATTAACTCAGAAGCAGGAATGCCAACAACATCATTGCCAAGAATTCTTCCTTATTTATTAATGTTCCTTCCAGCAAGCACTGGTGCATGATACGATGGTGGCTCCAGGGGAGCATTTGACTATATAAAATCAAAACAATGGAGCATTGAGCTCTGTAACTTAAAAAAAGAGAAATCACTTTGCTATTGCTATGGACAACAAAATCATCAATTTTGTCGACCCTTGAAAATGGGCCGGTCTGCCTATTTATACAACTCTCTTCTAACCCTAACTCTATTTACATCATGTTTCAATAAAATATAATATCTGTGGGCCGGTACTACCTGCGCCACCCTACAAAAGACCTGGAGACAGAATAGGTCTTCCATGTCAGAAGAATAAGACAAGAATATACATCAGAAGAATCGATCTCGAGAAGAGAGCCAGAAAGGAGAAAGAAGAAAGTAGGTCTCCCGGGGACCGAGGCTACATGCCTCATAAATGGGAAATGCGGTGCCCTATCTCCAATGTGCTAGGTGTACCTTTGAGCGGCGCCTCGAGAAGACCACCTTGTCATAAAACCAACTGCCGAGCCGACGCCTCTTGATGTGGCCAACTACCTTCTGACAGCCTTTATTAACCGCTTCTGAAAGTGACCGGTCGGCCTCGAGGACCGGGACACAGATCACTTGAAAGAATACAAAATTTTAGATCTGGGACTCCAGGATCCGGGAACTTACATCCCCAAAAGAATAAAGAATACTCAACACTTGAGTTCTCCCCGGCCTCGAGAGAAAGCTCAAGGTTGCTTATTGTCATTGAAAGCCTGGAGGAGGCGGGAAATGCCATCTTCATCTATATCTTTCAGGCTGGCCCTTCTATGCTTGGCCACTTCAACTTGTTCCCGTAGGTCTGAAACATTTTCTTTAAATTCATCTGCCATTCTCGCCGTGTCATGACCACTCAGTATCATGCGGGTTAGTTTTTCCATCTGGGCCGCATCTATCCCCTCCAGAGATTGATACCAGGATTTCATTATTTCATCAAAACTCCCCAAAACTGAATCTTTAGGAGTACATGTATCTGTGCTAAGGGGATCAGCCCCGGAAGTCTTTATTACAAAAGACTTGTACAAATTAGAAGAATATTTTACAGCATTTACCTTATCTTGTAGGGACCCTACCAGTTGCTTGGTTACCTCCAATGTGAGGTAAAGTCTGGAGTGCTGGGTTCTCACAAAATCAAATGATTCATCACCTAGAATTCTGGATTCAGAAATCATATCTTCTTCCAAGGTAAGGAGCTCTTCGAGCTCCACCTTCCATGCTTGGTAATTCTCGGCATCACCCTCCCATAGCTCAATAAGAGTTTCTTCCTAGTGAATAACCTGCCGAGCCGTGTATAAATCAGGGAGGGTGGACACCAGGAAACACCAGGTGTTTCCTATCTGCAGGGCAACCCACTCGTCCACTGCTTGGGATTTCTTTTTCATTACTCGCAGGGAGTCTATGTCACTCTACGGTATATCTTCTAAGGTGGAGGCCTTCGAAGGAGTGGCATTGATGGGTCAAGCCAGCTCAGTAAGCAACCCCATAAGGTTTGCATTTTTTTCTTTTTTAGCTTTGAGCCTCTAGGCCTCTTTCTCATATCGGGCTTCCATTGCCCTTGCTGCCTCCTTTAGCAAGTCTACCTCACCTTGCTTTCCCCATTTCCCTAGTGACACCTCTGCAACATTATAGTCTCCGGGGTCCGCAGTTGCTTCATCAGCGTCTGGGGGAGGTGTTGCCACAACGGCAACTGTTTCGCCGCCCAGCCCAGTTCGGAGGGTATGAACTGTCTGGGCTTTCTTGGCCTTCGGCGGGGCCTGAACTTGGGCCATCATTTCGGCCAGGGAGAGAGGAATCACAGGAGTGGACTGAGATTTTCTTTTCCTGCTCTTTATTAGCCATTGGGGTGGGAGGGGTTGCCTCCGTGCCAGAATTTGTTTCCCTGATTCTTCTCTGGTACCCTGCGGTTGTTGCTCCTTCGCAACGTAGACCTCATCCGTTCCTCTCCCTGCCCCAATTTCTTCTGCAGCAATATTCTCTTCAATCTCCATCTCCTCAACCTTATCCTATACATCTATCACTGGGTCTGGACCCTGGTAGGCTTCCTCGGGGATTTCTTCTTCAAGCTGCTCTTCTTCTTGTTGTTCTTCTTGTTCTTCTGTCGGGGCCTCTTCCTCTTTTGGCACCTCTTTTGGTAGTAGGGGAGGTGTCGAGCCAAGATTTAGAGTTTGGGCAGCTGTGATCACCTGCCCGAAGGTTGCTCCTGGGAGTGGCCCTTGGAACGTGGCTGCTGGGGTTACGGTTATTCCTGAAGGTCCGGTTCCCCCAGTGGATGCCATTTATTCACCTTGTTTTTGTTGGTCCACTCGCAGACCTTGCATCGCTTGAGCCCCAGAGGAAATCTCTAGCTCTGGCTCTTTCTCTTCCACCTGCTGCTCTTGTCCCTATGTAGGTTCCTGTTCCAAGTCTTCTTGCTCTGCAGCCTCTTGTTCTGTCCCCGGGACTTCTGTCTCCGCTTGGGTATTGTCCCCCTGCAGGTTCCCGAACTCGTCGGTTGCAAATACATTGAATTATTCTTGCGAAGGGGGACTGGCTGGGACCTCTGCTAGCTTTGCTTCTTTCTCCAGCTCTGGGGAGCTGGAAGAAAGGATCTCAACTTCTTGGGGTCGGGATGTCTCTGGCTCCGGCTCTGCCTTGGGCTTTTTGCTGAGCTTTTTCTTCCTCCAGGTAACCAGAGGTGGACCCGCATCTCTTATTGCCGCCGCTTCCAAGGGATCCACCCCCATTTCCTTCACCATTAAGGTTGCTAATGACAGGGAGGAAGGGGGACGAAGTGGTCCGGCCATGAGTGGTGGGGTGGCCAGCCGTGTTCTTAATTGCTCCCTCATTTTTTGGGAGGCCGCCACTGACTATTTTATTTTTTCATTGATGGGGTCTTCTTGTGCAGAAGGGGTCGTGTCTATTCTTTTTCCCTTGTCTTCTCCCTGCGAAGAAGTCCCGGCCCCCGTGGTCAATCTTGGTATCGGCGGCGGAGTTAATTTGGGCGCCGGTTGGGCTGTTTGACGGGTACTCCTGGGGCACAACTTCTTAAAATAGGCGTGACTTCTCTCGACCACCTCTCGAGTGAAGTCTTCAATAGTGGGCCCTTCCTGGGTGGCCTAGTTCACTGGTGGAAGAGCCTTTTTATCGATCCCCTTTTCTTTGTACTAGGGATCGATAGTGGGGGCAGCATCTGAGAAGTCCGCTGGGAATTTCTGGAGTTTCAACTTCTACATCATGCCAGCCGTCATTCTAACAAAGTGCCTGTTGCGCACCTCCACATCATCTTGGCAGTCTACCCAAAATTCCTCCATGTATATATGATGGGGCTCTGATGCCCGGGGCATTGCTGTTCCAATTCTGCCATGCGGATCAAAAAATTTTCGCGCCAGATAAAATTTCTGTAAGTTATAACTTTTCAGCTCATTGTCTGCCTCCTTTGCGGTGGCCAAACTGCATGTATAGTTCCCACAGGTGATTGGGAACAGGATGTTGTAGATCTTTTTGAGGGAAAAGAAGGCATGCACCTCCATTATTTGCCTATAATACTCCAATAGCACGATCTTGTCCCCAAAATGCCTGGGCAACAAGTAGGGTTTCCCAAAGAAGCCGGTGACCCTAATGTATGTGTGTTGTTGGAACTGAATATAGTAATGTCCATAACTATGGACCAACTTCATCGCCTTAGTAGACAGGCGATATCCAGCATCCCGGGTGGGTGTAAGCAGATGGTAGTAAACGAACGTGTCGTTTACCTGACAGAAAATGGGGAAGCTGGCCTCCCATTGAATCTATGGGAAATAGTCCCACAGTTCCTTTTGTCCCGGGCCAATCTCGAGTACACCGTCAGTAAGTAGGCCATGGGAATGGGGCCTCTGCTGCGTCAGGGCCCAGAAAACATAAGAAGACATATAGAACTTCTTCTTCCTGTTCAACTGCTAGAACTGGGAGTCCACATGGTTGGAGATTATTGTGGCCCAGTCGAAGAATTCTCCCTTAGTGGAGAAGTTGAGGAGGAAATAGTACATCCATTTGGCAAACTCTTTGGCGGAGGGCTGCCCAAAGACTCGGGCTAATGCTATCATCCCCATCTGGATGCTCTCCTTGAATTCAGAGTGGGGAATTTCTATCTTCATCCTCTTTGGGTCCCTCTTCGGGGCCTTGAGCCAATGGGTATTCATGTATACCCAGGCAGCGTCCTCCAATTCTGTGAACTGGGTCAAGGCATCAGTCCTTGTAACCACCATAGCCCTATCAAATTGTGGGATTCCCAGGCTTTCCCAGAATGTGACTGGGTCGAGGGACACCAGTGGAGTGGGGTATCTTGTGGGCTTTGCGGCCGTGAGCATAACGGCCCAGACAGAGGAGTTGTAGTTGGTAGCCAGTGTTTGGATAAGCTCTGGAGATTGCATGGAGCATGGGAAGCAAGCTGCCCGGAGGATTCTGAAGCCCCCGACGTTGATTGCTAATTGATCTCCAGCCTGTCGCTGGATGTGCATTATTTTCACCAAGGCCAGCATATCCGGTCATGTTCTGACGTTGGTGTCGGTTATCAGCTTCACCTTGGACTCAATCTTTGAGCCCACGATGACATTGTCTTGTACAAATTTCATGGTGAGGGGCAGCTTCTCGAGGGCCTTCTCTATCTTAGATTTTACTGCTGCCCTGGTCTCTGATGCAGAAGGCAACTCTAGACTTCCAGGTGGAGAAGATGCGGATGCCTCAGACATGTTTAGAAGATGAACTCCAGGAACCTGCGAGACAAAGCGACTGTCAGAACATATTTATCAAAATAATTATTTCAGGGTCCGGAGATCTTACCACCGTGATTTTTGCTTTCCTGAAAAGTTAGTTTCATTCAAAAAATAACCGAAAAGTAAAACACATCGTATAAACTTTAGATTTTCATTAAACATCCGGGTCTGAGGATTTTTATCACACTTGGTAAAGACACAGGATGGAGGATGGTAGGAGACCCGAAACTTGGAGAAATGACCGTTGGTGAGGACGCGTAAAAAAAACCAATTCATCGAGCCCATGTGGGCGCCACGTGCGTAGGTATTAAATGGAAGTTATGGCGATGATGGCAGAGCCAACTGTCTGAACGCGTGAAAAGGGAAAGCCAGTTGGTTGGAATTGATTATGTGCATGGGACATAAATGAGGTTTCGACAGACTTCATGGAGGAGAGAGAAAACCACCTGTTTGAAACCGGCCAAGAGCTGAGTTTCAAACAGGTGGTTTTCTGCCCCGAAGCGAGTTCGAAGGCAGAAAACCAGAATTAGAGGCGACTCGACCAGCTTGTCAAGCCACCCAGAAGGATATACATGGAGCTGAGGGATATATACAAAGACACAGAGGGATATACAGAGACTATATATAACTATACATATATACACAAGATATACAATGTGGACCGACGCCCGCGGGAAAACTAGACGAGACAGAGACACATATATACATCTATTTACACTATTTTACAAATGATCCACTTCTACACAGAGGGCAGACAACCCTCTGGCAGAGCCAACCCACCAACAGGCCACAGAACCAGAAAATAGCAAACCAGACGAAGCAGAGAAACAAAACAAAACAAGACAAACAAAAACCAAACAAAACCAAAGAAAACCAGAGAGCGGAAGAAAACCAGAGAAGCTGGAAAATAAAAACACCAACCTGAGAACGCAGAAGGTGGAGGTAAGGGAGGATTTACCGCAGGAGCTCTATAACAGCTCGAGTTGTCAAACGGTCAGAGTCACTACCATGAAGCACTTGCACTTTCCTGAGAATGACTAAAAATTTTAAGCGTTGATTATCGTAAACTCTCTGCAAATGCTCTGTTAATCTCTTTGAAATCTCTCTCTAATTGGCTCTAAGTGCTTGGAGGTTTTTATCGTGGTAAATGTGAAAGTGACAGATAATTTCTATTTATACCCGCAGTAAAAAGGTAATCCTCCCCCTTCTGGCAATCTCCGGACAAGCAAAACCTTTGGACTCCGGGCCCGGGGATTCCTCGTGATGATATCCTTAAGAACATCGTGGCGAAGAATTTCGGAGTCTGGAGTTTGGTTCCCAATGAAGGACGACCTCCAGGACCAGAGTCCCGGAGGCAAAAACCAAACGAACAAAACACCACACCGGCAAAGAAAACCCCAGAGAAAGAAAACAAAAGGGAAAGAAAGACAAGGCAAAGCCGTAAGAAAAAACAAAAAAGGGGGACCCAACATTTTGCACACAAAATGTAGGGACAGGGATGCAGGGGATAACAGAATGTAGATGTCTTGAATGCTTGAGAGATCTTGGTATTTCTTCTTGATTCGCTTGATAATCATTAGGAGACTTAGATTTTTCTTCTATCCAAATGAGAGAGGAAAGCCCTTCTTTTATAGTGATCTTGGGCACAAAGGCCGACATAGAAAACAATAATTAAGGGTCCATGGCACAAAACTCTAGAGAGGTGCACATGGAGAGGAGAACCAAAT
>MU224910.1:4066509-4082435 GCA_018584345.1 Thuja plicata | reverse complement strand
GGTTAAGCCCACCTTTCTTGAAAGGATTTCATTAGTGTACTACACTTGTTAGAATGAGTACAAATGTTGACCTGACTATATGCAATCTACTATTTCTGATTTACAGATCCATTAAAGCTTTTACAATGATAATATCACCTTAAGTGATTGATGAATACCTTTTCTCTGCTTGTCAGTAGCCTCTATTCTGTTCTTGAAAACTGATTTGATTTTGTTTGTGTTCTTCTGTATGAATTCTCTGTCTGGTCTTTAGTTTCTCTCCGTGGCTACGATCTTCATTGATCAACCTTTTTTTTAAATGGATTGAGCATCTATTTATACAAGTATTTGACCTATCTTGGAATTCACGTATTACAATGTTAACTCTCAGATCCAAGGTTTACAACTTGACCTTGATCTTTAGTTTGCATGTTTTAAAATAGTAAAACTAATTAAAACAATAACAATTACATTGCTTCCTCCACACATAATGGATTTAAAAGCAAATCAAGAAGTTATAAATACAACTTCAATGATTTATCTGACGTGGAAAGTCAGATCCACTTTTTGTGGGATGTAACTGATTGTCGGTTCTTGGTCGTCGGTTTGAACTTGCAGTCTGTCAGCCTTCCTTGACTGAACTGTTCATCGGGTTCCATGTATCTGTCGGCTTCCTCTCTTTGCTGTTTCGTCGGGTAGCATTGTTGTTACTCGTCGGGTATCTTTTACCTTTTTGTCATCGGACAACACTTAACAATGTTTGTCGGGTAACCTTATTGTCGGATAGTGATGTACCCTGTTTGTCGGTGTAGAGTAAACTGATGGTGCAGATCATGTTTTTCTCTAAGTATACTAATGGAAAAATATAATTCCTTCAGATTGATCATTGATGCATGAAAAAACAACTTAATCATCTCACATATCTTGTTCAAAAACTTACAATATTACTAATTTTGAGTCCTCCTAATGTCGAAATTCCACCAAGAAAAAGGATAAAGAGAAGCCTTAAGGAAAATTGCTTGTTGCTACAACTCTCACATCATCTCCAACTTGGATCATTAACTTTGCTTCACATCAGACATGTTCCTCACAAGTTGAGTTTCTATCTTCAAAGTCTTCTAGCATGTGTAGTATAGCCTTGGGTGATGATACTCCAACTTTAGTTAAGGGGAAATGATATGTCAAAGTTGACGGGGGCACCTTCACTAATGTTCTTAGTGTTCCTTCACATTTTGGTAATCTCTTATCAGTATATCAAATCACTCACATAGGGAAAGGGATGATAATTATCTTTAAACCTAATCTAGTAGGGATCAGAGAGTTGCACAATAATAGTTTAGTAGAAAAGGGAAAATTAGATCATCACTCCAATCTATACACCTCATAATTTTCTTCAGATACTTCTCTCATAGCATTGTTTACACATTTCAATTAGTAAATTATGGCACATTTGGTCATGTTAATAATTGTTATCTTGAGCAACTTAGTTAGGACAAATTTCCATTAGCTTACTCAAGGTTATCTTCTCCAAAGGTCATTGTGAGGGTTAAGCACTCGGTAACCATCCTATAGAGAAATTTGACAAAGTCAAGGCATGAAAAACTCTACAACATTTGGGACTAAGACAATGATGTTGTTGGACCATTTACACATCCTTATTTTGCTATGGCAAGATATATTCTCACTTTCATATATTATTTTTCTAGATTTATATGGGTTTATTCCTTCTAAGACAAAAAACTAATATTTTTGATAAATTTTACTTGACTTCAAAGCTCTAACTAAGAAACTATTAGGGAATTTCATCAAGATTCTTCAGACTAATAATGTCGTTGGAAGGGGGATATGTTAACACTAAGTTTCAAGACTTCTGCAGAAGAAAAGGAATAGATATGCAGCATACTATTCTCTACACCCATCGAAAAAATGGTGTTGTGAACCACAAGTTTTATTTCTTTAGAGACATGGTTAGATGCATGATTCTCTCTAAGGGCCTTCCACCATATTATTGTGGTGAGCTAATCAATTGTGCATGCTATGTATTCATAATATGGTTCCTCATAAATCCTTAAAAGGCATGACCCCTTTGAGGCTTAGAAAAGAAGGAAACCTTTAATTCAACATCTTTGAGTATTTAGATCTTCAACTATAGCACACATTCCATAACAACACTACAATGGGACAAATCCTCAATCTGGACATTGCATTTTTGTTGGATTTGGACAATATAAAAAGCTATAAAATTCTTCATCCTATATGAGTTAATTTTGGCCTTCTAAATCAACCACACACTTCAACATAGTCATTCTTCACCAAGTACAGCCAAGACTGAATATGAGTTATTCATCCTAACTGTCTGCGTGATTCGACCTGTTGCCTTCTATCTAGATGGAGTTTTGAAATCTGCTCTCAGGACGAGGGCCTCACAACTATGGACCATCTAAGAACGAAGGATTTTTAAACATGATAAATGCTATGCAATGCAAAGATTATGCTAGAAATTGAAATATGAATGATAATCTAAACATGAATGCTACATGATTTCAATGCAATTTAATCTAGAAATTGAAGCTATTCTATTTTGCAAATTGAAATTAAGCTATATGAGATTATGAAAATGAGGTAACAATTCAGTATAGTAACAATGCAATTTTAATTCAAGTTTTCAGGGGATTTGAATGAGGAAATAGGGTTCTTTTATAAACCTTGAGAAGACCAGAATAGAAACTTTCCAGCTTTGAAATAAAACAATTAGAAAAAACCAATTAAAATAGAAAGCTTTATTGAAAAGAATTCAATAAAATGTTTTCTTTCTATTTTAATTGTTTTATCTAATTAATTTAATAATGTTTTATTTGAATTCAATTGTTTTATTTCCCTTTAAAGCATAATTAATTCACAGTTTCTATTTCTGAATAGAAGAAAGCTTTTTGAGAAGATATTCAATTAATTAAATAAATATGACCTCATAATTGATTTTTCTTAATTATCTGAATATTAAATTCAAATATTTGAAAAGATGATATTTATTTAATAATTAAATATTATTTAATTCCTTTTTATGTGTCTCAGCTAAAGAGGGTGAATTTAATTTAATTAAAGTGCTAGGACTTTATTAATTAAATTAATTCGATCATAGGATTTGTTTGGCCAAATAGGTATTTAGGAATTAAATGTGATGTATGATTGATACAGATTTAAGATTTTCTGTATTTGACACTCAGGTCGAGTAGAGTCAGTGAAAACTCATAATTGCCTAGTACAATAGGACTTTGATGATTTAGAAGAATAACAAATGCAACAAAATTGGTTATAGTTGCAAGGTGCCAATTTTGGGGTGTTACACATCCCACCACACATAAAATATTCATTGAGTGAAGTGTTCAATTCTAGGAGAGTTCTTTTGACTCCTCACTTGACACTCCACCTTAATCATGAATGCTACTAATACTTCTTTTGAAAAATTGATTATTCATGCCACCAGTACCTATAGAAAATTTGTCTCCTTCTTATAATAGCTAATAATCCTTCTTCATCACCTACTTTGGAGGATAATTCTTCAACATCTACCTCATCCACTTTTCTACCTATTTGGGTTAGAAATGTTCAAGATATTACAAACCCTTGGTAGGAGATCTAGAATATGGTAAGTGTACATAATCAGATAATCAAAAATAACCACATGCTTTCCTTGCCTCTATTTGTGACCCACAAACATCTTGAGAGGCTTTCAACACTCTTGAGTGAGATAGAGTTATGCAAGAGGAATGTGATTCATTACTTCACAATCACAATTAGGAGTTGACTCCATTTCCCTTAGGAAGGAAAATGGTTCACTATGCTTGTGGGCATATTGAACCAAGCTTGCAGCAAATGAGTTAGTTGTTAAGGAATGATTAGTTGCTAAAGGTTTTTATCAAGTTGTTGGAATCAACTAAACATAGACCTTTTCTCTAGTATCCAAGATAATGTTTATTTGTTTCACACTTTCTCTTGCCACATCACATGGATGGGATGTGTATTAGATATAAGTGAATATTTCTTTTCTTCTCGATGAGCTTGAGGAAGAGATCTACATGGAACAACCACCAAGGTTTGTTCATAATTCATCCTTAGCATGTAGACTTTGAAAATATGTTTATGGCATAAAACAAGCTCCTAGGGCTTGGTATGCCAAAATGGACTCCTATCTTCAATCTGTTAGTTTTAATTGATGTAATTTAGACCATAATGTGTACTTCTTGTGGTAAGATGATCTTTTTCCTTGGTGTTGGTCCTATATGTTGATGATTTTTTATTGTGGGGAGCTCTTCAACTACTATTAATGCAGTCAAGGAAATAATACAATGATGATTTGAGATGACTAAATTAGGTTTATTGCACTACTTCCTTGGTATTGAGGTTTTATAGTCTCCTTCTAGCATTACATTTGCCCAGCCCAAGAATAATTTTTATCTTTCCACTCAATTTTAATGGCTAATTGCAAGTCATCTCCGACTCCTTTTCTCTTTAAAGTCAAGCTTTCTCGGCTAACTACCCTTCTCCATCAGTTGATGCTACCTTATATCGTCAATACATTATTAGTATCATTTAAATATTTGACCCTATATAGCCAAACATTTCTTATGCAGTTAGCATAGTTTCCTGGTTTATGTAGGACCCACATTAGTTGCACTGGAAAACTACTAAGAGAATTCTTCATTATCTATAGGGCACTCTTTTCTTCGGGATTCACTATAGAGGTGGCATCATGATTAAATTTGGTTGGCTATATAGATTCAGATTGGGATGGTGACTTTGAGAGTCATAAGTTCACTTCAAGGTACCTAATCTCCCTTGGTTTCAACCCTATCAATATGTCTAGCAAAAAAAAATCATGCTATCATTGCTCTATCTTCTACAAAGGCCAAGTATCACAGAGCTATGACTATCTCTACCAAGGTTGTTTGGCTTAAATGATTACTCAATGAGTTCGATGTATCATTCAGGTTGCCTATTATAATCTGAGCACCATTCAAATATGCAGGAATTTGGTTCAACATTAGTGAACCAAACACATTGAGATTCATATGCATTACATTAGGGAGCTTCTTCATGGACATGTCATTGACTTATATTATTTTATTTGTGTACATGCCACCATGGGGGCTTCACTTAGTGAACCTTAATCATAACACGTGTGTTTGTGGCATACTAAAGAATCCCCCCATTTTTTTAAAAATATTGCCCCAAAATTCCTTTTTGGCACCCCCTCCAATACCCCCCACACCTATTTTCTTATATAAACCCCCACCCCACCCCCCAAAAAAACCCCTGCCCCCTATTTAGGCAATACATTGCCCCTTTTTTTGCCCATTTTAAACTCCCCAATATGAACGCATGTGATAGTGTATTGCACTTTCAGTGAAGATCACATGCATGTCACTGACTTAATGTTTTTTTAGTCTTCAAATTTAGTTATTGGTATCTTCACCAAACCCTTAATTGAGAGCAAGTTTGTTCACTTACAAGCTCTTCTTGTGGTGAGGTCCACTTCAGCAACATCATCCATGGGGAGGAATTTTTTCCCACTGAGTTTTCTCCCCTTCTTTCTAACACGAACTGTACTTGGATGCACCTTATTAGGCTTTCATATTGGGACCCACTCTTTTTCATCACCTAAGTTATGCTTAAGGAGTATTGGTGTAAAATATTATCTACACCATCTTTTACTATTGGTTAAGGTTAATCTTAGTTTAGTTAGTGGTTGGACACCTACCCTACCCACTTTTCCCTCCAAATATAGGAAAATCAATTTTCTCATTTTCTATATGTGGTTGTACCTCATTCATCAACTCATTTCAATACACAATGCTTCGCTTGCTTTGCATCTCTCTCATTTTGTTGTTCCCATCTTGCCTAGTATTTTTAGCAATTAGGATAGTGACAAATAAGGTAAATATATAAACATGAGTGGAAATATAGCAAGGGAAGGATGAATATCTAAGAAAATAAAAAATAAAAAAATAAAAGAGCCCAAATTAAAATAAAAGTGTACTACATGTCTCTAAATAATTACATCAAAACATTCTTTAAAAATAACCTTAAGAGTGAATAAAATTTGACATTCTAATTTCAAAATTGTGTAAGTTGTAAGGAAGATGATGAGTAAGAAGGATAAGCCCCTAGCTATTGGAGTAGCTCATTGAAATGCAATGCTCAAAATTATGAAGGAGTATTCTCTTCTCTAGTCCTTTGTTTATGTGTTTTGTTTTGGTTTTGATTCTTAGTTGTTTCTATCATTTGTTTGTTTTATGTCCTATTTTAGTTGACCTCACCTAGTGATAAGCTCATATTTTATGTTTATTTATTTATTGTCTTATTGTATTTGTCGTAGGCAATATACTATTGCAGCACAATTTCTTAATTAGTTTTGCACCAATCAACCAATTATAAGTCACTATTATTTACTCATTTGAATATTTGTAAAGTTTAGATATTTATTTGTTCATTTTTTATATTCTACAAATTACGTATCTCAAATATGATTGGTTGAATTAGTTTGGTGTTATAGGATTTTAACCATAGTTTTTAATATATAACTCATACATCATTTAATTTATTTTGAAATTGTTCTTTTAATTCACAATATAGTATAGTTTTTACGAGATACTATATTTCATATTTTACTAATGTTCAACTTTAATATATTTGAATAATATTATAATATATAACTATTATATATTCTAAAATATTTACTATATTATATTTTCAACAGATATAATATAAATAATTATTACAATTTTTAATATATAATATATCTTATTCTATAATATATATAATATAAAATACTATATCACAATATTATAAAATTTTAGTCTTTATATATTATTTAAATTTCATCTTACATTTAAAATTTATAACTATATTAAATTTTTTTACAATTATAACTATAGAAATGAAACTATAATATATATAAACATAACTTATTAAATATTATTTTTAAGATTTTATACAAAGTTTCTTATTTAATTTTTAATCTATAATAATTTTATTTTTATTAAATAACTATTAGTTAAAATATACTTAATATTTATAATAAAATTCAAATTAAGTTTACATATATAATTATAATTATAACTAATTACTGCAAATACATGCCATTAGATCTACATAAGACTTATAGTAATTTTGTTTATAAATCTACATAAGACTTATAGTAATGTAGGACATAGATCTACATAAGACTTATAGTAATATGGGACTACTAACCACATCAAAGTGTACTATAAACAAACACACATACCTCACTCCCAACAAATTTGAAGTAACTCTTTTTCAAACTACTTTTAAAAATACCCGGTTAATAGTTTGAAAATAGGCCTACGAAGCATTCGGTAAGTCAAACCGGGTCAAACATTAGGGGCGTTATTTCTAACGTAATAGATATATTAAGGAGTGGCGAATTAATTGTGTGGAACCCAGTATAGGGTCACGAACTCGATATTTCCGCCCCTATTACTAAGGGGATTTGGGTATCGAATCCCGTAAGGACCGACGCATCAACAGAATTCCTCTTCACCCACAAGCAGAGTTAATTGGGCGACAAAACGCGTCCCCAAGCGTGAATAGGTATTGCTAGCGGACACAAGCAAGCAGTCGTAAAGTTGGAAGACGCGTAGCAACAAGAGTCAAGGTGACCGGGTCTTTCAAGTTTTGTTCGAATGGTACGCAACGACGGAGGGGCCTGGCCACTTCAAGCCGGCCACGCCAATTGAAAATTGCTTGCATACAAGAAAGACGAGCCATTTCCAGAACACCAATTCACCCAGATTCTATGGGAAAGTTTGTTGTGATACTGTGGGCAATTTGCGTGGGCGTGGTGGTGGTGAGTGGTCAGGATCTGACGAGCGATGGGCAGGCGCTCCTCAATCTGAGGAGAGCAGTGGGAGGGCGCCTGGACGGATGGAATGTGAACACGAGCGTCTGTAAATGGAAAGGGGTAAATTGCGATTCAAAGCCCCGCGTGGTTTCGCTGTCTCTACCGGCCGCCGGCCTCTCTGGAAGAATTCCCCCTGGCATCCTCGGCAATCTCACATCCCTCCGCAAGCTCAGGCTCCGATTCAACGCCCTCCGCGGCCCCCTTCCTCCTGACCTCTCCAGTTGCACCGATCTCCGCACTCTCTATTTGCAGGGCAATCAATTTTCTGGCTCTCTCCCTTGGGATTTCTCCCTTTGGCCTGCACTCAGTCGCCTCAATCTTGCTTCCAATAACTTGTCTGGCCCCCTCCCTGACTCCCTCAAAAGCCTCAAACATCTGGGTACTCTTATTCTGCAGAACAATTCTTTCACCGGTCCCTTCCCACCAATCGATCTTCCCAAACTTGTGTATTTCAATGTTTCCTACAATAATCTTTCCGGCCCACTTCCCGATTCGCTCCGAAAATTCTACCCTAGTGCATTTCTTGGTAGCCAAATGTTTTGCGTTTCGTGCACTAAGAAATCGAATAAACATCGATGGGCAGTGATTCTTGGAATTGTGGTGGGAGTGGTGTTGTTGGTGTGTTCAATTATTGGAGTTCTGGTTCTGATTTGGCGTAAAAAGAAGACAAGAGGAGGTGGAGATGTTAAGGCTAGGCCTGCAAGAAAGGCGTCAAAGGCAGAAAAACAGAGCGCGTTGGAAATCGACAGCTCGTTTACCAAGGATGAGTATTCAATTTCATTACAGGAGCCAGAGAGGATGAATAATAAGCTCATCTTTTTGCCCAACAACAATGGGGCGTTCAGTTTGGAGGATCTGTTAAGGGCGTCCGCTGAGCTTTTGGGGAGAGGAAGCGTGGGGAGCGCTTATAAGGCTGTTCTTGAAACAGGGAATGTGGTTGTTGTGAAACGAATGAAGGAGACTCCCATTGGACCCACCTCTTTCACCCACATCATTACTGCTCTTGGAAACATGCGCCATCCTAATCTGCTTCCTCTCAAGGCTTACTACTACTCCACTGACGAGAAGCTTCTGGTTTATGACTACATGCCCTTCGGTACTCTCGCCTCCATGCTTCACGGTATGATTTCCAACATTCCTTTTCTATCCTAACTTACCAATTCTAACAAATTATAAACAAAAAACATGTTAAACTTAAAGTTGGATGAGGATTATTTCGAAAATACTCTCTTTTTGTTGTTTTTATGAGCTATTTAACTGTTTTTAGCTATTGTTTTCACTTTTGAGTAATACAGATGCAGAATTCTTTTATGTTTGTAAAGTGTCACAAAGCACTACTCATCAATCATCTTTTTCATGAGTTTTTCTTAATGAGTGATTAAAATATCTTCTTTCAACCAATAGCAATTAATTATTTTTATTTTTCAATTTCTTTTTAGATTTTTCTAAGTATACATGATAATTTTTTAAGTTAAAAAATCATAAAAATTACTTTTCTTGAAGTTGATTGGCTAATAAGTTTAGGGTCTTATTGCACGGATTTTGAAGAAACACTGTCCATTATAATTTTAACGGGATGCAAAATACCAATTCTGAGTTAATATTTTTTGGTTTCTATTATTATTAAACTATTATCTTTTAATAAAAATATATTATACTTTATTAAATTATATTTAATATTATAAATTATTATCTTCTAATAAAATCTATTATACTTCGTGACACTTGTTATTATTTAAATATTTTTTAGATTAAAAAAATAAGTTGTTTAATGTACAGAAAAGATTATGATTGTCTTATTCAATTTTAGTTTCAATTAAAATAAAATAATATGATGTGATATCATTTTTAGTGAGATGTTAATTTGTTATGTCTTCAATATATTTTTATAATTGTTTTTTTCTATGGCGCTACGTCTATGCATTACATACAAATAAATGGAATAAAAAACAAAAGAAAGAGTGCTGACATTGTAAATGGGACAGGTAAGAGAGGAGTAAGAGGGAGTCCGCTAGATTGGTGCAGCCGAGTGCATCTTGCTCTTGGAACAGCCATGGGTATTGAGTACCTGCACAAACAAGGCAGCAAGATCAGTCATGGCAACATCAAATCTTCCAACGTGCTCATAACAGAAAACTGTGATGCTTGTGTCTGTGATTTCGGGTTAGTCCAGATGGTGAGTTCGATTCCCACAGGCAGTGGGGAGAGGAGAGGGGGAGGGTACAGAGCTCCAGAAGTGAGTGAAAGGGGGAGAGTTTCTCAGCAAGCAGACGTGTACAGCTTCGGGGTGCTGCTGTTGGAGCTGCTGACGGGGAAGTCACCGACAGAGAGTGGGGAGGGAATGGACCTGCCAAGATGGGTACAGTCAGTAGTGCGAGAGGAGTGGACGGTGGAAGTGTTCGACATGGATCTGATGAGGCTGCAACCACAGCAGTGGCCCTGCCCCGACGAAGAAGAAATGCTTCACCTTCTCCAGCTCGGAATGGCCTGCGCTGCCCACTATCCAGACCAGAGACCAACCATGTCTCAGGTTGTCAAAATGATTCAAGATATCTCTTCCCCCAAATCCCATCCCCAAACTCTTTCAATCACATGATCATTTCTTTCAATTGCCCTCACATTCTTTTCCTCTCCTCTCCTCCTCGGTATGTATGTGTAAATTATACTATATTTTATTTCAATCTCGGTAAATAACGACCCACATGATACTTGTTTTTCAATCATAGCGTGTACATCTCCACAAGTTTGAGAATGGAAGGCCCCTGATTTTGATGCTATAATTTATTCCACTTTTAATTGATTACTTTCTGGAATTGTATATCTTTTTCTTACATTTATGGTGATTAGATTGTATTTGAATATGATGGTTAGTGTTGACAAGTGATTTTATTGGCTCTTCATTTGATATCACTTATTTCTAGCTTATCCCATACTCCAATTCATTGACCTTGACCAAGTAATATGAACCGTGTCTATGTCAACATATTTGGACCTCACATTTACAAAACTCAATTTACAGTATTGGAAGAATCTTGGCTGTGCCTTTCTTGGAACTGTCACGGGTCAACTGAACTGTGCATTATGTCATATAATGTCATGTTATTGATTAGGGTATTTGAAGACTAATATTAATTGGAATGAAACGTTTAGGAAGGAGTGCTATCAAATAATTGTTAGCTACAAATATTTATACTCATGTAGGTTAAGTATTTCATCTCTATGTTTTTATGTCATGTAATGTTTGGTCAAAAAGAGTATAGATATTTGTCTATTAGCTATAAGATTGCACCTTTAGCTGGTTTTACTGTTTTGTTTTGAATTTTACTAATTTTAATTTTTTTTTATAATTTATTTCTAAAAAATAAGAAAGTTATTTTGAATTTTTGTCAAATTTTTCAATTTTCAAATATAAATCAATAGATTGAGTTTTAAACATAAGTGAATCTAATAATAAAGATAAAATAACACTAAGAGTTGCACTGAGTAATATAGAGGAATGTATGACATTAAGATTACTCGCAATTAATAAGACAAAATTTAAACACTAAGAGTAATAAATATGATGCTAAGTTTGTCACATTTATATATGTCATTTTTTTTGGTACTACATGGGTGTCCCAGCGTTCCAACATCCCATGCCTTGGGTACCTCGGGCGACCTGTACATTTATATTGTTAGGATTAAGTAATACTGAGAGGGGGTGAATCAATATTACATCACTTTAAATAAAACTTAAACCAATTCCAAAGAAACCACAAGCATACTGAAATCAAAGGAACATAAACAAAAAACACAGAACTCATAACACCATTATTTGTTGTCGAGGAAACCCTGGCCAAGGGAAAACACCGGTGGGGACGGTACCCACAAGCATGCACTAAAGTATAATGTCCTTGTAAGAAGACCTAGCCCTGTTAGGAGCTAAATATTACATAGTACAATTCCTTGTTAGAGGAATACAACCCTGTTAAAGGTATATAACATCCTGTTAGGGGCCAACTGAGGTTACAGCTCTTACAAAAAACTTCTGTTACAAAGTGCTTTTCAATAATGAACAAAAACAAGCATCTTCAATGCTTAGATAGTTCCATTCATAGTTCTCCAATGATCTCTGTCATCCTCTGCTCTGCCATTCACACATACACATACATTTTCTCATCAATCTTTCATCATCATATCTTTGCTTTACAAAAAGTCTTCATATATATCTCTCTCAACATCAAGTCGGCTCTCTTAACAATATCACATAGTCAGCTCTCAATACAAAATAAATAATGTAAAGAGAAAATACAAAGTCGACACTCTTACATAACCAAAATATAGATTATCCAAAATTATAATCCAACTTAGCTTTCCAGGAGGCCACACTATACTCCTTAAATCATCGTTGTTATTCGACTGCTCTGTTACGTTGTCTATGTTTGTCTGCAAATCTCTCTAACTCACTGTAATCAACACCAAAACTAAATCGATATTAGGTGGAGGTCATACCTACCCCATAGTATCTTTCACTAAGCTTGCAAGTCATAACTCGTCATACTCAGTCTTCGATAGCCAAAACAATACTGTCATACTCTATTTTTCTGCTTCTGTACTTAGTCATTTTGAAGACTGTATCTCCAAAACATAACTTCATTCCAAGCGATCAATATACCATATATGTTGCCATAAATGACAACCCATAAGTGACTCAGATCATACAAAACTCATCACTTGCCAACAATCTCTCCCTTTGGCATTCATTGCAACACTTAGCGAAAAATGACTAAGCGTCCCAACTTACTGTTCTCTCTTTTTCTTTTCTTTATATATATATATAATTTTCTACTAACTCATTCTGACTCATTTTTCTTCTCTTCTCCCCCTTTGACAACAATGACAAAGGTGCATCCAAAATTTACAAAATTGTAGGATTTTAGTGTTTGCTCACCAGTTTGAGTACATCTTGGAAGGTGTCTTCCATGATATTCACTTCAGTGCTCCATGAATCAATCAACAAATGACTAACATGAATTAGTCCATTAAGTGCATAAGATGATGTCTATACGGCTTTCAATTTTGTAGGCATAGAATTTGTCAATGACTCAGTTGTCTTCTCCACATCTGATAAATGAACTTCAAGAATTGATACTTTAGGAGTGATTAAACTATTCAACAAACCAAATCTTGTCATGACTCTCCCTTTCTCAATATCTAATACATTCATCTTGTCATAGGTTCTTAGTATATCTCTGTCCATCTCTAATATAGATTGTGAGGAGGTCTCACAATTGTCCATCATTCTACTCAATGAAGCCCTTTCCTTTCCCAAAATGTCTTTAATGTTCTGAATATGTCTGATAGGATTTATACAATGGCTGTATAGTATCCTTCCATGTGTGACACAGTTTCTTGCCTTAGTTGTAGCTACTCTCAGAATGCCCAAGTCCCATGAGATAGACTGGCAAACTTCCTTCAACTTCTTCTCTAGATAACTCTTCTCGGCCTTTTCTTTAGCATTCTTCAATAAAGATTCATAGTGACTGTCAAAATTATCAAGTGTCAACCTTAAATTCTTTGCTTCATATTTTCCTTGAAATACAATAGGTATAGGGAGGAGTTTAGATTTCAATGTAGTAGTACAAAAATTTCAGGAAAAAAATAAGAAGTAAGTGTATGTCTAACCACCTTAATCATAATCAAATGATAATATTTTTTTATAAGATTTTATATATAAGTAGTAGACGCGTGCCCGGATGTGACGCATATTTTTTTGTAATTTTATTCCAAAAACTAATTAATTATGAATTTTTTGTTACAACGTTTCAGAATTAAAAAACTCTCGTGTTTGACCACCTTAACTCATTGAAAAATTTACAAAATTCAAAAAAAAAATCCCTTATAATAGGCAAAGCATAGAATGTGACGCATTTTTCAAATTTCAAAAATGTTATACCATTTGAAAGTTATAGGTGTTTTTCAATCAGTATATAAATCAGCACTTTAGAGGTAGCTCAATTAGAAAATAACTAAGAATTACTTATCGAATTCAAAATATGACAACAATTATATCGATAGAAAGCTGATAATCTCCTTAAGATACCCTTTTCGTTTCATCAAATTCGGGTGAAAAAAAGTCGTCAGCTACATGGTCGAAGTCTGGAACTCAGAGAAATAGGGGAAAAACACATTTTTGTGTTATTTTTAGAGTTGACCATGTAGGTTTGGTGTACAAAGCAATACCAAGCCTAATCGGGTACCCGAAAATGATGGCACAATTTTGATTTTTAAATTTTCCCACCCCTTTCTCTCTTTACATTTTTTCCCTCCCCTTTCTCCCTCCTCTATTATATATCAAAAATTATATATTAGATTATGTATTATGTATATTAAATATTATATAATATCTATTTTAAATTAAATATTATATAATAAATCTCAATATTAAATGTTACATTATATATAAATATGTAATTTACAATATATCACATAATATCTTCATATTTAAATTGTATATATATATATATATTCAATATGATATGTATTATATATTATATATTAAATATTGTTGTATATATAATAAAATAAAGTATAGTATATATAATATATGTTATATAGGATATATTAATATATAGGTTAATTACACCAGCATAAGGCATCCAAAAGGTTTCCAAAGGGGTCATAGAGGGTTCCTAGGGGTCCTAACGCATGAGAAGGTGTACTAGGACCCCTTAGGTCCCTATGTAACCCTCAGGGACACATTAGAACACTCAAGTGTATTCCAAGGGGTCGTACAAACGCTTGAGACACACTTGAGTGTTGAAATGTGTCGAAAGGGATCATGGGGACTTCTTTGGGCTCCTAACACATGAGAAGGTGTACTAGGACCCCTTAGGTCCCTCTGTGACCCCTGAGGACACATTAGAACACTTAAGTGTGTCAGAAGGGATCATACAAACCCTTGCAACACACTTGACTGTTCAAATATGTTGAAAGGGGTCATGGGGTCTTCTTAGGGGTCTTAATGCGTGAGAAGGTGTAGTAGGACCCCTTAAGACCCTCTTGGGACACAATTGAGTGTTCTAATGTGTTCCTAGGGGTCAAAGAGGGACCTAAGGGGTCCTAGTACACCTTATCATGGTCGCAAGACCCCTAGGAAGTCCCCATGACCCCTTTCAACACATTGGAACACTCAAATTTGTCCCAAGAGGTCGTAAGACCCCTTGGGACACACTTGAGTGTTCCAATGTGTCCTGGGGGGTCAAAGAGGGTCCTAAGAGGTCCCAAAACACCTTCTCACATGTTAGGACCTCTAGAAAGACCCCATGACCCCTTTCGACACATTAGAACACTTAGGTGTATCCCAAGAGGTCGTAGGACCCCTTGGGACACAATTCAGTGTTCCAATGTGTCAAAATGGGTCATGGGGTCTTCTTAGGGATCCTAATGTGTGAGAAGGTGTACTAGGACCCCTTAGGACACTCTTTGATCCTCGGGGACACATTGAAACACTCAAGTGTGTCCAAAGGGGTCCTACAACCTCTTGGGACACACTTCAATGTTCCAATGTTTCAAAAGGGGTCATGGGAAGTCCCCATGACACCTTTTGAAATATTGAAACAATCAAGTGTGTCCCAAGAGGTTTTAGGACCCCTTGGGGAGTAATTAAGTGTTCCAATGTGTCCGCGGGGGTCAAAGAGTGTCTTAAGGGTCCTAGTACAACTTATCACAGCTGTAGGACCCCTAGGAAGACCCCATAACCGCTTTCAACATGTTGGAACACTCAAGTGTGTCCCAAGAGGTCGTAGGACCCCTTGGGACACACTTGAGTGTTCTAATGTGTCATTGGGGGTCAAAGAGGGACCTAACAGGTCCTAGTACACCTTCTCACATGTTAGGACCCCTGGGAAGACCCCATGATCCCTTTCAACACATTGGAACACTCAAGTTATTCCCAAGAGGTCGTAGGACCCCTTGGGACACACTTGAGTGTTCTAATGTGTCCCGGGGGTCAAAGAGGGACCTAAGGGGTCCTAGTACACCTTCT
>MU224910.1:4018328-4032949 GCA_018584345.1 Thuja plicata | reverse complement strand
GGTGCAAGTGGTCTTCCCAAATCATCAAGAGACTTGCTAGATCAATTTTTATGTCGTAGAGATGATGGTTGTTTATTTTATAAAAAGGATTGCTTAAATGACAAGTGCTCAGAATGTGGTGGCTTGTCCAAGTTTAGGACATGTTTTCATGAGGGTTTGGAACACGATTTTGTAAAGATACTCATCCAAAATAAGGTATATGAAACAATGAAATATACATTGAAGAGTGGAGGTGAGGGCTCTAGATGTGAGTTAGTTGCAAAAGAATACAATGTTGCTGATTTTATTTCAGATTTCAAGATGAATCTTTTTTACAAGTATGCAAGGAATAGTCACAGGTCTCAATGGTTGGATCAAAAATTTAGGATGTATAAGGACACTTTCCCCATTGGAACTATTATATCCATTGTCTACTTTGCAGAGAACTATACATTGCAGCCCCAAAATGAGACTCAAGCGCAATATTACAATTCCATTTAGGTTGTTATTTTTGTACACATCACATATAGACATTCCCCTGATAACACAAACAATGAGCGAAAGATAATCAGAGAGTACCATTTTTATATGAGCGATGATAATTCTCACTCTCATGAATTTTTCCAACATTGTTTCGAGAACTATTTTGACTGCTTGTAGGAAAATGATATTGATATGGATAGGCATCTCATTTGGTCAAATAATTGCACTGTCAATTTAAGAATGCCAGAATGTCTTATTGGTTGTGTAGAATGCATGTGGAGAGAGGTGTACCTCATATTTGGAGTTTTTTTGAGTTAGGGCATGGGAAAGGGGAGCATGATGGAGTAGGTGTGTGCGTGAAGGGAGCTCTAGTTAAGGAATGATTGAGGATTTTAGGTGTTGTACTTATTGATGCTTGTTCTATTTTTGATTGATGTACTTTAGCATTGTCATAGAGGGGACTCTTGATTCTACAGTGCATAGATTCTTTTGGTTGGTTGAGGAGGGAACTATACGGGATAGATTGGACTGCCAAACAGTGAAAGACTCTCCAAAATTGCATTCGTTATGAAGCTCCGATAGTAGTACATGGACCATTTGGAAATGAGAGTTGGTTTGGTTTTTCCCCATGTGTTTTTAGTATGATTGGGATGATTGTGAGTCAAGTGAGTGGGTGGATACATGGGTTCCACAATATCTATCTCCTTTATCTTTGACACTCTCTATAAGAAATAATGACATGGAGACTTTGGTTGAGTATGACCATCTTTCACATCTTCAACAACTAGGAGATGTTTTTGGATTGGTTGCACCATAGAGGAATGATGAGAGGTCAGATTATTGGTTAGCACATTGTGTATGAGGTAAACAGAAGCTTGCACAATCGATTATAGATGGTGATGGGTTCACATATCCTAATAGTTTAGTTGTTGTTGCGAGAACATGCCTGCAAACATACATGATTAGAAAGAATGGAATTCCTCTATTTTAAGACTATGAGAAGCACACAACTATTCTCATGTATTCACACCTTGTTATAGCAACAAATGTCAAGTTGTCAAAGCATCAAGAAATACCAAAGACAAAAGAACTTTGGAATATTAGTACTGCTGATCATGAAGCACTATTGGAGACCCTAAAGCAAAGAGATGACCCTTCAGGAATACTTGACTAGGTAATAAGTTAACTCAGTGCAAGGTTTTCTAAGTTCATTAAGCTTAAACTCGATACATTAATTTCATGCCTTTCTTAGATTCTATTTTTGAGTCATTAACTTGGTTTTGATTGTGGATTGTAACTTGGTGCAGGATCACCTATGAAGACACCTAGGGTCACCATGGATTCAATCAGAGATAGAAGGACAAAAGAAACCTTAAAGGTTAATTGGGATCTTTTGAAGCCTATAATGGCAATTTGTAACAATCAATTTGATTTAAAAGTTAAATGTCCTAGAAGTCCTGATAAGGACTTAGGACTAAAATCATGTATGGGTGGCCAATAGTGCCAACAAGGGATCTAAGTACATATTTTCTCAGAAATAGGCAATGAAAACTCATAATTTTTTATTATTTACTTACGTCATTTGCATGGTTTGAATTATTACAAGTTTGATTGTTGTTTCTAATGCTTTAAGGATATTATTTTCATCATTTCAAACAATCTTTGATGCTCTAGAAGTTCATTTGAACCAGATTTCATCAATAGGTGCTGACTGGTCTTTGAAAGTCACAGTTTTTACTTGATAGTTTGGTATTTTTGCAATGAAATGGATCATTCCATGAATGAAAAGACTCTAATTCTCATGGAATGATGTCATTATGACTTGTACAATATTATTCTAACATGATCTTCTAGGATGATGCCATTATGCACTTGTAACCTGTCAAGACAAGTTTTTTGGGGTTTAATGGGACCCTAGGAAGTCTTGTGGTTAGCCTTGTGTCATTTGGAAGTCATTTGACCTCTTGGAGCAAGTGGAATCCCTTGGGTACAAGGTGAGACCTTGGGATTGTTTTAAAGGGGTGTGGAGTCTTGTTGTCCAATTTGTCGAGTTCTCAAGGCCTCTGCATCATAAGTGCAGATGGATACATACATGATAGATATAGAGGATTCATTTTATAGTGAGGGTCAGTTGAAAGTATCTCCATAGTGTATCTTTCAAATCGTCCGTCTTGGAATCAAACCGTCTGCTCCATCGTCTCTAGTTGGCTGGGTAAACACCAGTGACAACCCCGTTCCTCCCACGGAGTCACTGGAATGCTCACGACCACGCTCGACCCAAGTGTCCCCAAGGTGCACTAAGCATGATTGGGCAGCGATCTTCCAAGGCTCGTATCTCAGACCTCGTGAGAGGCATTAACAAATTGTCCAGGGCTACGAGATCATGTTGTCAAGGTCTACAACAAAATCTCTTGGTTTGGGGCAATTCAAACTTGTTTGAATTTGGCAAGGCAATCTCAGTCAATGCCAAGACTTGCAGTGACGGTCAGTTGAAAGTAGCTCCATAGTGTATCTTTCAAACTGTCCATCCTGACATCGAACTGTCTGCTCCATTGGCTTCGGTTGTCTAGGTAAATGCCAGTGAAAACCCCATTCTTCCAACGGAGTCATTGGAACGCTCGCGACAATGCTTGACCCAAAGTGTCCCCAAGGTGCACTAAGCACGATTGGGAAACGATCTTCCAAGGCTTGTATATCAGACCTCGTGAGAGGTATTGACAAAATGTTAGGGGCTACAAGATCATGTTGCCGAGGTATACAACAACCTCTCTTAGTTTTGGGTGATTTGACTTTGTTTGAATTTGGCAAGGCAGTCTCAGTCGATGCCAAAACTTGCAGTGAGGGTCAGTTGACAGTAGCTCCGTAGTGTATCTTTCAAACCGTCCATCCTGGCATCAAACTGTCTGCTCCATCAGCTCTGATTGTTTGAGTAAACACTAGTTACAACCCCATTCTACCCACACAGTCATTGGAATGCTCGCGATCGCGCTTGACCCAAGTGTCCCCAAGGTGCACTAAGCACGATTGGGAAGCGATCTTCCAAGGCTCATATCTCAGACCTCGTGAGAGGTATTGACAAACTGTCCGAGGCTAAGGGATCATGTTTTCGAGGTCTACAATAACCTATGTTTATTTTGGGCGATTCAACTTCGTTTGAATTTGGCAAGACAATCTTAGTTGCTGCCAAAACTTGTAGTGAGGGTCAGTTGAAAGTAGGTCCATAGTGTAGCTTTCAAACCGTTTGTCCTGGCATCGAACTGTCTGCTCCATTAGCTTTGGTTGGATAGGTAAATACAAGTGACAACCTCATTCCACCCACAAAGTCACTGGAATGCCCGCGACCGTGCTCGACCCAAGTGTCCCAAGGTGTACTAAGCATGATTGGGCAGCGATATTCCAAGGCTTGTATCTTGGACCTCGTGAGAGGTATTAATGAACCACTAGGGGCTACATGATCATGTTTCTGAGGTCTACAACAAAATATCTCAGTTTTGAGGGATTCAACTTTGTTTTAATTTGGCAAGGCAATCTTAGTCGATGCCAAAACTTGCAGTGAGGGTCAGTTGATAGTAGCTCTGTAGTGTATCTTTCAAACTGTCCATCCTGACATCAAACTGTCTACTCCATAAGCTCTGATTGGCTGGGTAAACTCTAGTGACAACCCCTTTCCACCCACGAAGTCACTGGAATGCTCGTGACCGCGCTTGACCCAAGTGTCCCCAAGGTGCACTAAGCACGAATGAGCAGCGATCTTCCAAGGATCGTATCTCGCACCTCGTGAGAGGTATCAAAAAACCATTAGGGGCTAAGAGATCATATTGTCATGGTCTAAAAAATCCTCTCTCACTTTTGGGTGATTTGAATTCATTTGAATTTTGCAAGGCAATGTCAGTCGATGCCGAAACTTGCAGTGAGGGTTAGTTTAAAGTAGCTCCATAGTGTATCTTTCAAACCGTCCATCATGGCATTGAACCGTTTGCTCCATCAACTCTGGTTGGCTGGGTAAACATCATTGAAAACCCCATTGTGCCCATGAAGTCATTGGAATGCTCACGACCATGCTCGACCCAAGTGTCCCCAAGGTGCACTAAGCATGATTGGGAAGTGATCTTCCAAGGGTCGTATCTCAGACCTCGTGAGAGGTATCGAAAAACCATCAGGGGCTACAAGATCATTTTGCCGAGGTCTACAACAATCTCTCTCAGTTTTGATCAATTCAACTTCATTTGAATTTGGCAAGGCAATCTCAATCGATGCCAAAAATTGCAGTGAGGGTTAGTTAACAGTAGCTCCGTAGTGTATCTTTCAAACTATTCATCCTAACATCAAGCTGTATGGTCCATCAGATCCAATTGGACACATAAAATCTAGTGACAACCCCATTCCGCCTACAGAGTCATTGGAATGCTTGGGACCATGCTCAACCCAAGTGTCCCCAAGGTGCACTAAGCACGATTGGGAAACGATCTTCGAAGGCTTGTATCTCAGACCTCGTGAGAGGTATCAAAAAATTGTCAAGGGCTACAAGATCGTGTTTTCAAGGTATACAAAAATCTCTCTCAGTTTTGGGCGATTCAACTTCATTTGAATTTGGCAAGGCGATCTCAGTTGATGCCAAAACTTGCAGTAAGGGTCAGTTAACGGTAGCTCCATAGTGTATCTTTCAAACCATCTATCCTAGCATCAAACTGTCTACTCCATCAGCTCTGATTGGCCGGGTAAATGCTAGTGACAACCCTATTTTTCCCATAGAGTCACTAGAACGCTCACGACCACGCTTGACCCAAGTGTCCCCAAGGTGCACTAAGCATGATTGGGTAGCAATATTCCAAGGCTTGTATCTCAGACCTCATGAGAGGTATTGACAAATCGTCAGGGGCTACAGGATCATGTTTTTGAGGTATACAACAACCTCTCTCAGTTTTGAGTGATTCAAATTCATTTGAATTTGGAAAGGCAATCTCAGTCGATACCAAAACTTGTAGTGAGGGTCTTTCAAACCGTCATACCTTTTTCTTCCCTTTATCTATTCCTTGGTCTAAATGATTCTTTTCAAAAACCTACCCCAAAATTTTTGCACATTGTGACTCCATGAAAGAATATCTCTAAATTTCTAAGAGCATACATCCCTTCATTGTACCTTGTGATAATGAAACTTCATTGTTCTCTCTTCTAATCTCTGTCATGACAGTCCGCTATTTTTCTAGCATTGCAAACCATCATCCTTCATTGTTTTGATTCTCAAGACCCTCTTCATATTACTTCATTGTAAAAATGCACTGCCATGCCATTGTTTTGTGCTCTATTTCCTTAAATCATGTATTTGACTACAATAATTGTCTTCATATTTGATTGGTCTAATTTGATCTTTCATGACAACATCTTTTATGCTCTATTCTTGGTCTTTACATATGTAAATGGTCATTAAACTCTACATTTCTTCCTACAAATTGATCGCATGTCATTGGTTCCTTTATAAATCATTGTGCATTCATACATCTTATCAAAAATAGCGAGGGCAATACTTGACCCAATACATGTTATCAAAATTGTGAGCTATTCTTCCTCCAATGGCTCTTATAACTCATTTATCATAGTGTTTTTGTTCATACCACAATTATGTCCATAAAGCTCTGAAGAAACATGGAAATGATTCTTTGGTACTCTATAAAAACAAATAGAGGCAAAATTAGAGCAAGGCTGACCTGAAAGAATTAGATCTGCTACTCACAAAGATTTTCTAGTTTCTTCCCTTTCGATGTTCATCATTAATGTTTGTTTTTTTATGCATAACGATATTTGTCTTTTGTCAAAGTATGATACTTGTTTTTAGTAAGAACTATTTTTAGTAAGATCTATTTTCTCAATGTATGATATAACTATAGTGCCCATATTTTATGAATTCTTTTCTTAAAAAACATATTGATTAAAATTTACATATGATTAGAAAGAATGCAATGTCTATTTAGGGATACATCAGGAGGCATTGTTCCTTATTTGCAGTTTACAGTTGTGTGGCCTGTTGAAGCTTGTGTGCAAAGAGAAATTGTGCTTAGATCATTGAATATTTCAAAAAACTAAATAGATTTTATAGTTTAAAGATTAAATCTTGATGTCAAAATTCATCTGGTATTATTATAACTTAAATTCTATACACCATTTGATTGGACATGAGATTTTTTATAATTTGGATCCATACACTTGAATTGTAAAGTGTGGTATTTTGGCTTAGAACAAGAGATTTGTAAGGCTTCTTTGAGCAGTGAAAACCATGAGTTTCATGTGGGTTTAATAGTGAAAACCATGAGTTCCAATTCAATAAAAAAATCATTTAATAATAATCAAATATAACTTCAAAATATAACTTCAAGATACAACAATCATAATCATAGTCAAGATATAACTTAACCATTCAATTCCATAAACATGAATAATATGTGTGTATACAAAAGATGACAAAAATATAACATAAAAATGAAAATGTTCTATATATAGAAAGTATAAAAAGTATCTCCATATACAAATATGGCACATGCCATTTCAAAATGTCTATAAAATCAATATTTTAAGGTGTACAATGTGGCATATACGCCATCTCAAAATGTGCCAAGTGGCATCTCTAAATAACCACAACTAAAACTACATCCTATTCTGTAGGGGGGTCATCAAAATGTAGCCTCTTTGAAGAACTATTTGTCTCTGATTGATCATGCATCAGAAAAGAATTCAAACCCAAGTTAGATTGCTTAGTTTATATGATTTGTACATATATAATTCATAATTCAAACACTAATTTAATTATAAATTATAACTGAATACAAAGATTTGTACCCGGCCTCTCGGTCGCCTACCATGATCAGGTGTCCTAACATAAGCCTTTGGTAGCAAAGGGCAATGCCACCAATACCAACTCCGATCTATAAATATATATTTTTAATAATGAGATTAGTAGAGTGGTGCAGGGGCCCAAGGTGAAACATAGAGTAATAACTTTACGAAATAGGATGATAGCATAATAAAATTACAAATTGATTGAACTAAAATTAAAACTTACTTCCGTTGATCTCTCCTCTGGAATAGTGGGCTGGGTCAACAAAGATATGAAAGATTCTCGCGGGGCCTCCCTCACACTGGGAGTAGCCTATGAGAGTCAAAAAGATAGTCAATTATATATAAATGTACTTTGTCATAACAACCTTGATTACAAAATATAAATAACAATAGATAAATCTACGTACAATTGCGCTATCACTCCGAATCGAGATGCCTGTCAGCCTAGGCTCCTGAACCTGTATCGGGACATCGTCAAGGGCCACACCCTATACAATAAAGTGCATGTAAAAAAATTATTACTACACACAAGTGGCATACATATGCATGCATAATTAATCTTAAACACTTAACTACCTTTCCTTTGTCGACACATGAAGAAGGAACCCCCTCGTGCCCCCCACTGACATCAGCTGATACCTACAAGAGTACAATAAGATGAAAATATATTAGTAAATGTATGATTTTCATTGCTCTAATTGATAGAGATTTAAGCATGTACACCAAATGATATAAAAAAACTAATGGGTATATAATTTACAATATACCGTATAGGTGTCAAGGCCAAATGAAATGGCCAAAATTGTGGAGTCATCCACCCGTCTCAACTCCTCCTCTGTCATCACCTGAATGTAAATGAACCAAATATATATACATAAGTGCATGTAGTCATTAAAACTAATCTAAATAAATAAAAAAATTATTTTTAAATTAAATAGATCATGTGAAAAATTTATTTAAATAATGTTTACTCTTATCATATCAATAGGAGTCCATGGCTTTGCATACCCCTTCTCATCACTCTCATTAGACACAGATGTTCCATGAGGTGTTGTAGCCTCTATAGTTGCATCTCATATATCTTCCTCATCAATAACGTACTAATATGTATCAGCATCAGTAAGTGGTCTGAGGCACAAATTCTTGTACATAATGCAAGTATGGGGGACACAAACATGTGAAATGCTACCAGATGTTGATGCGCCAACATCATCCACACCAGGAGGAAACAATGAACTGGTTTGGGCGATCAAGTGATCGCTCAACATGTGAATGGCCATAATACTCTCTGAGGTAGCCTCTGCAATGATATCAGGATGTTGTACAGGAGGAGGGGTGAGACATCAGTGGGGGGGAACATGTAGTGACCTTTTTGTGCTGGGAAAATGGCCTAGTCTGAGGAGCTTCCCCGCCTACACCCATGTTGGGCCTCATGCTCCAATAATTTACATTGTGACCAAGCACAAACTCAGCATACAATATTTTTATAAAATAGAAAGGGAACTCCAAATTGCTATGGGGTGGTTTATCAAAAACCATCCACCAACGATCTTGAAAGTGTGTATGCATTGCATCATTTGTGCACCATTTAATTGATAATTTTGGCTTTTGGGGTCAAATTTTAATCCATTTTTAGTATTAACAAAAAAGGTAGGATATATCGGCTTTATTTATATTAAGGGCCGCAATCCCATCATGGTCAAGCCTGTCATCAAATTGGGCATGCATATCGTCACATCAATGAAGAGCAACATTATGTTGTTGTGTAAGTGTGTTAATATTTTCAACAATAGTATTTATGGTGGCAAGCATGGGACCTAATTTAGGTATATTTTGATATGTGTTTTGGAAGCCCTGTATAGTGTTCAAATTGTCTTGTATAAAATCCTCTAAAGATCAAGGGTTTTGAAACTGTTCTAGATTGTTTTGGGGATCGTTATTTGGCAGGGGAGGTTTATTTTCTTCATTGTTTTCATCCATGCCTGATTAAATAAAAAATAAATATAAATTTCAATTTGATTTCATATATTATTAAAAAAATCAATAGAAAACCCTATTTCAACCAAAAAAACTTCATTTAACATCAAAATGAAAGAAATACGTCAAAATATACTGTGAATTCACTTACCATATATACTCTTAAGACAAAGTTGATGTTGGAGAAATCTGGTACCCAAAAAAATATTGTACGAGATAAACCTAGCCGTTTTCAATCCGCAGGAAATGAAATAAATAAGAAAAATGACTCACGGGTTTTGATTTATGCCACAGGTTTTTGGTACCCAAAAAAATAAGGTACTCAAAAAACTCAGGTACTTGAAAAAATCAAGTACCCAAAAAAATTAGGTACCCGATTAGGCTTGTGGTTTGGTGTCAGGATTGCCCAGGTGTACTAACACCTAGGCCTACTAAAAAGTCAACAAACGTTTTCATGCGCTTTTGGACGAGTGAAAAGTGGTTTTTTTTCACATCGCCACTTTTTGGCTCCTCATCTTCTTGCACATACCCTCTTATTCAGATGAATTGATCATGAACTCTGCTGAGTAATATTTTTAGCCATTCATATTCACTGAATTAGTATAAATCCAGTATCTTCATGATGCTCAGGTTATCAATTTGTTTAAATTCATCTCTCATTTTTCCATTATCAGTCATATACTCCATTTCAGTAAAACTTTCATTGACACCTAGTATATCATACTTGCAATGAATGTATGCCCTAATATCTTCTATGTGCAAAATGCCATACGGTGTCTGGGAAAATACTCCTTCAGGGTTGTCTTCACATGAATTGAAAGAATTTTTATTAAACTTGTATCTAGGTCTATCTACAACATCATATATCAAAGGTGCATCCATAGATTATGTAGATGTAGATGATGTAAATACCTTTTACACGCTGAATTTTGAGTATTTGCTTCGATCAATCATGCAAAGTAATTGCTAGATAGTCTGAATCTCTCTGCTCTCTAATCTCCTTAGGTTGCTGCTCGTCAAATGGTAAGGAAATAGATAACCATTAGGTGATTTATAAATCATTAAGTGTTAAAAAATCACATTACCCAATACTTTCTAGTCAGTCATAAATATCACGATAAAAAATATGCATCATCTGATGTTGTGCTCTTAGATATAAGTTCCATGATGTCAGCCAATATCATACCTAACCTCGCTAGAGCTTACTCCACATACTCAGGGGATAGATATATTTTTTTATGCTCATCCAATGCTCCCCCTAATACCATGCTCGACCAATTAGGTCAATTATACTTTGCTAGCATCAAGAGAAGATCCAATAGCATCCATCGTCTCTTCCTGAACCAATACATCAATAGACTCTTTGACTCTCCATACTTTACCATTATTTTTATATTCTGCTTTCTTGAGACAATTGTCAAAATCACTCTTGTATTCTTCCATACTCTTACCAGTATTATTTTCATTCCTCTCTGTATCCATAGGAGGTGGTGTTCTTCTGTTATTTACTCTATTATACCTGCAAAAATTTTCTATATGACCTAGATTGTTACATTTGTATAATATAGGAGGTTTACTGTACTGATTAACTTGCAATTTACAATTCCTTGCAATGTTTCCAAGGTTATAGAATTTGTAACATGTGATCTTAGCTTCTGATTGTCCTCTAATGTTATCTTGTCTATATCTAGTTTGATCAGGTTTCCTGCATTCTATCTTTTTGTGCCCATATGCATTTCAATTAAAACAATAACCAGAAAAAGTTCTGAAAGGGGTATTACCTCTGTAGTCTCTCTTCATGTGCCCAAAATTGTTACATCCAAAACATCTACCTCTAAAAGGTCTGATATGTTCTTTAGGTTCTTCGAGAATAGGTTTTTCTGCATCAATCTTCACATCATATTTTTATTCTTGATTTTTAGAACATTCAGCTTCATTGAAGCCAATACCAGTCATATCACCTTTAGGTTTCTATCTATCTCTTTGTTCATCGATCAAGTCACTTCTCCTGTGAAGTTTTTCAATATGTTTCTTTGTCTCAACAAGTTCACCCTTTATTATCTGATTATATTTCTCCAATTCTAGATACTTGTTCTTGTAAAGGTCAAGGTCAACCTTCATTTGTCCCATCAGAGTATTAGAATCTTTCAAAGCTTCTTCAGTCTTGATCTTAGCATTCTTTTCTTGTTGAATCTCTTTAGCCATCATTTCATTTTCAAGATTCAAGGCATCATTCTCTTGTTCAAGTTGCTTTATCTGATCTGAATTATCATTTTCTAAATCTTCTTTTATCTGAACCATAAGATCCTATCCCTGATTTCTGTAAAGTTCAAGCTGATCCTTAATTTTTTTGATGAATCCATCAGCTCTCCTTAATTTGAATCTTAAGTCACCATTTTCTTCTTTTTCTTTATCAAGGTCTTCAAGTGTTGCTTCAAAGTTCTCTTGTAGATTTTCTGAATCCATTATGATCTCCCTTAAGCTGTTAGACTTTCTCTCCAAGGGCTAAGAGCTCTGATACCAATTGTTAGGATTAAGTAATACTCAAAGGGGGGTGAATTAGTATTACAAAATTTTAAATAAAACTTAAACCAATTCCAAATAAACCATAAGCATACTGAAATCAAAGGAACATAAACAAAAAACACAGAACTCATAACACCATTATTTTTTGTTGAGGAAACCCTGGCCAAGGGAAAATCCTGGTGGGGATGGTACCCACACGCATGCACTAAAGTATAATGTCTCTGTAAGGATACCTAGCCCTGTTCAGAGCTGAATATTACATAGTACAATTCCTTGTTAGAGGAATACAACCCTGTTAAAGGTATACAACATCCTATTAGGGGCCAACTGAGCTTATAGCTCTTACAATAAACTTTTGTTACATAGTGTTTTTCAATAATGAACAAAAACAAGCATCTTAAATGCTTAGATAGTTCTAGTAATAGTTATGTTGGTGCTCAAATATACATATTGGATTTCCTATGGACTTTCCAATCCAATGTTGGGAAACCTGAGTGATTTGGCCAACTAACAAGTCACAACCAAGGCAAGGTTGGAACTTCTGCAATTCTGGCTCTACAAAACCAAGGCTGGTAGGCCTATATCTGGACTTATCCTTCAAGTTACAAGGATTTTTATAGCAGATAAGAAAAAATTCAACCTTCTCTCTCAAGTATGGCAAGGAACTTGAAAGAAATCTACAAGAAAGCAATATATCATGAACTGTAAACTGAAATACTTTAAGTAATTGAAAGAATGTTTAGTAAATGTGTATGTAATTTGAAATGAATAGATAGATAAGATAGCACAAAACTATAAAAAATGAACTGAATAACTATAATCCAAATAATTATTAGACCAGTGCCTTATTCTACCATGGGCAATAGAGTCAAGATCATTCCAATCTTGTGTTCAACCTCAGAGATAGTTTTACAAGAAAAATTATCACTTCAAAGGTGTTTGGAATGTACATGCAACCTAAAAAAAATTCAGAGATATTTCAAATGGGTAATACTTCTCAGATGATAGACTAATTGACTAAGGCCTCAATCAATGGAATTTAACCATGCAAAATGAGAAAACCAATTGAAAATATAGACTATGAATCAAATCAGGAAGCATGCACATCAAACTATCTCTTTGAAGAAGTTCTATTGGTTTACCCGAGGGACTAATTGTAAAATGATAATGAAACTATTACACATGTGAAAGAAAAAGGACTTATCTTTATTGATTTTTAAAAAATAGTACATCTAGGTCCATGTTATACTTGTTGATTAAAAACTATCCAAATATGTGAAATTGTATTATATTGTATTCCCTTCTCTTTATATTTTACATTATGTATATATATGTGTTTGAGTGGCTTTCACACCTCTTTAGGGTGAAAAGACACAACTCTTATTACAAATTATTTTGAAAAAATAATAAACTAACTAAAAAATAACTACCTAACTTTCAAATTTGGCTTTGGTCAAAAATCCAAAACATCTCATGAAAAGCTAATATTTCTGTTGGAGATATAAAATTTGATTTCATGAACTGGGTCATTTTCAGATTTTTAAATTTTGACCATCTCCAGCCTTTGTTGAAATCAGCTTTGTAGCAGGTCTAAATTCCAACATTTTCTGGCTTCAATTAGTTAGTACTATTTATTTGTGTCATAAAGATTCCTTCCTTTGATATTTTTTAGTATGGAGAAACATTATTCTTGATAATGGATTGAGCCTTCTAAATTATCAAAATTTAGGGTACCACCAGTGGCTCTTTCTGGGGACGTATGCTCCCTGTGAGCATAGCGAGATTCCAGCTATCTCTAGAGAAGTAGACCAAGAATCCACACTTAATCTGATGTAAAGTGATTTGGTTCTCATCTTTAATATTTTTTCTTTATACCAATAGGCTCATGAAGAACTTCCATAGGAACATTCAATTGGGTGTCCCCAGGCCCCCCAAAAAATGAACACTGCTTCTTTCCTCTATCGAACACATAATGTTGATCATGTAATACTTTGGATGTCTCAAATACGATGCCACCACTCTCATGGAAAACATTAATTTCTTTATTAACATGCTTTGAATTTTGTTTACCTTTAGAAAAGTCAACAGGTGCACTGTAGTCCTTGCTAAATAGAAGATCCCCATGCATTTGATCAACCCTACTTGAGTGACTAGATTAAGCTCTTCTGCTTGGATGCCTTTACATACACAATATTTCCTATACTTAAGATGTTGTTTCTTTTCACAAAAAGGATTTAGAGATAACTCACATTCAAGAACTTCCTTCTTATCAATAATTTGATCAGACAGGATACTCGGATAATTTTCAGAACTAATCTTCAACACATTCTCCTCATTATGTCTATTTGATTCCATCTCATCTTCACATGTTTGATACAACTTCTTCTCATAGGATGAAATAATGCATGTCTCACTTTCTGAATACACTTCCCCATACATATTTTGAGTTTCATCATCTTCAAAATGATCACTAGGCTCACTATCTTTATCATGATGTTGATGGACTTGATTGCATATAAAATATTCTTCAAATAATGGATTCAAGGATATAGAGAACTCAGGCATATCTCCATGAGAGATTTCTTTTGAAACTTCTTCATGTTCATATGTTGTATGTTGTTCTATTTCATCTTTGTTATTTGATTCTTGAAATTTATCATCTTCTTCATCTAGTACCCCCCTGCGTATGTACTGATCTATCAACTTGCTTATCATGGTGCATTGAGAAAAAAATTTGACCACTCTTCTCAACATGTTTTTGATATTCCATGTCTAGTAAATATGAGATTTCTTCTGTACTAAGAAGATCTTCTTCCTCATCATCA
>MU224910.1:4001800-4016567 GCA_018584345.1 Thuja plicata | reverse complement strand
TCCAAATATGTGAAATTGTATTATATTGTATTCCCTTCTCTTTATATTTTACATTATGTATATATATGTGTTTGAGTGGCTTTCACACCTCTTTAGGGTGAAAAGACACAACTCTTATTACAAATTAGTTTGAAAAAATAATAAACTAACTAAAAAAATAACTACCTAACTTTTGGATTTGGCTTTGGTAAAAAATCCAAAAAACCTCATGAAAAGCTAATATTTCTGTTGGAGATAGGAAATTTGATTTCCTGAACTGGGTCATTTTTAGATTTTTAAATTTTGACCATCTTCAACCTTTGTCGAAATCAGCTTTGTAGTAGGTCTAAATTCCAACATTTTCTGACTTCAATTAGTTAGTGCTATTTATTTGTGTCATAAAGCTTCCTTCCTTTGATATTTTTTAGTATGGAGAAACATTATTCTTGATAATGGATTGGGACTTCTAAATTATCAAAATTTAGGGTACCACAAAGTTAGCCAATGATATCTGTCATCCTCTTCTCTTCCATTACACATACACATATTTTCTTATCAATCTTCCATCATCATATCTTTGCTTTACAAAAAGTCTTCATATATATCTCTCTCAACATCAAGTTGAGTCTCTTAAAAATATCACATAGTCGTCTCTCAATACAAAATAAATAATGTAAAGATAAAATACAAAGTCGGTTCTCTTACATAACCAAAATATAGATTATCCAAAATTATAATCCAACTTAGCTTTCCAGGAGTCCACACTATACTCCTTAAATCATCGCTGCTATTCAACTGCTCTGTTACATTGTCTTGTTGTTTGTGCTTTTCTGCAAATCTCTCTAACTCATTGTAATAAAAACCAATCTTAGGTGGAGGTCATACATACCCCATAGTATCTTCCACTAAGCTTGCAAGTCATAACTCATCGTACTCAATCTTTGATAGCCAAAACAATACTGTCATACTCTGCTTCTGCTTCTGTACTTAGTCATTTTGAAGACTGTATCTCCAAAACATAACTTCATTCCAAGAGATCAATATACCAGACATGTTTCCATAAATGACAACCCATAAGTGTCTTAGATCATACAAAACTCATCACTTGCCAACATATATATGTTGTTACATAATCAATAATAAAGTAGTTTTCATTTTTTCATCATTGTTTTTGTTAGTAATGACAAAACAACACAAGCTAACAAAAAGATAAAAGATCAAATCCCATCACACATATATTAAAATGCATGAGTTATTGTAGGATACTTACAATACAAATGTTGAAGGAAAATGTAAGTAAAAAACTAGCAATAGAAGAGTATTGGACTTGCAAATAGAAATGAATATATAACCTATATTAATGATTCAAAACATGTTTAGATAATCCACCAAAGACATAAAAACACAATGAAATTGGAACGTAGAAAATAAAAATGATGATGAAGTTAATCATTGTAGTAAATTTTATATGTATATATGGGTAAGTGTACCAAGATGGTGAACAAAAATGGGGGTATAAGTGGCCACTTTTTATCTAAAATCAGGTAAACCTTAACTTCAAAGAGAAATTTTGAGGCTTATGCACTCAAAATTAGAAGATATTTAAAGAATACGAATTGTAGTACTCTAAATATAGTTTCTAAAATATTAATGTTTTTAAAAATTGGATAAGATTAAGATGGTCAAACCCGCTACGCACAAAATTTTTTTCCTAATTTTTTCAAAAAAATATAACATAGTTGTTTTTGTGCACTTCACAAAAGATATAGTTAGATTTATTATTTTTTAAAACTCTTTGGTAGGATGATAGGTAAGAGTGAGATCTAGAAGTTGTGTATTTGTATATAATTTTCTGTTAAGTTTTTTTTTAATAATTTTTTGAAGTCACCGCATCCTAAAAATTTGGTACCTGTCTGTGCGCTGAGCATAACTTGCATCAAAATAATAAAAATCCAAATTTTTTTTAAAATAGTGTATAGAATCAAGCGAATAACAGTAATATATAATTTGTTTTGAATTTTTAAAAGTTGAACAAAAGTTATTAAAAAATGGTAGACATATGTCTCTGAGGACTATCAAGCCATTGGTAAAGAAAATTAAAGCTTACTATGCTAATGTTGTCCAAAAATAGAAAACTTTATATGGTTAGAAAGAAAAGAAGACCTGTGAGATTATGGTGGTAATTTTAGAGATACCCACTTGATCATTTGTAAACCTGATGACGACGAAGTCGAGAAATTATCTTGGGAGATTAAAAAATGTGTAAAGGGACAAAAATGGAGGGAAAATGAGCTTGCAAGTATTAGGGTCATTTACACGTACATGTACCTATGTGCTAAATAACCTACATGATTTAGGCAAAACAAAAGTACCATTCCAAGTTCTACATAACCCATGCGGGTTATGTAGAACTAAAAGCATCATTTTTAGTTCTCCAAAACCCGCACGGGTTATGAAGAAATAAAAATGTATGCTTGTCAAACTACCATACACAACACATATGTATATAATTATATATATAATATTTATATATACATATCTATAGATATATCTATATATATACATAGATATATTTATATAGATATATGTATATATGTCTATATACATGCATGTCTCTCCTTGTTCCCTATCTCTCTCTAGATCCTTATGCATATCTATAGATATATATACATATATTTATATAGATATATGTATATATGTCTGTATACATGCAAATTTCTCTCTCTCTCTCTCTCTCTCTCTCTCTCTCTCTCTCTCTCTCTCTCTCTCATTGGGTAGAACTAAGGCCAAAATCTTTAGTCCTACATAACGTGTATGGGTTATAAGGATATGTAAATGCTTTATTTAGGTTTACATAACCCGTACGGGCTATGAGGAAATCTGAATATTTTAATCTTTCTCTCTCTCATTCAATTTCTCTTCGGTTCCTAGTTTTACATAACCCGTACGAGTTATGTAGAACCACGACCAAAAATTTTAGTCCTACAATAACACGTATAGGTTATGTGGAAATGTAAACATTGTATTTAGGTTTACATAACCCATACGGGTTATGAGGAAGTCTAAATATTTTACTCTCAACTACCTAAAAAATAAAATTGCAACTTGTTTCAAGGTCCCACTGCTATTTCACATGTATTTATGCGACAGTAACAGTCAGGTTTTCATTTTTAATGATTTATTTGTCTTGTCTTTTTGTTTGTTTTTGAAGTTATTTTTATCATTATTACTTTAGATTATAACATAATGATGATCATTTTTTGTTTTTTTCTATTTGATTGTGGATGTTCATCATGATGTTATGTGTAGGATAATCAATATCAATAATGGGAAAGAACAAAAGAGGAATGAATGAACAATGAGGGACATAAAAGGAAATACAAAGAGAGTGTATGAGGAGATTACATGAAGGTACATCTAATACACCTAATGAACATGATGAACATGCAACAATTCAAATTGATATGATGAATGCATGATATCAAAATGATCAACATACACCAATTCAAATGCATCTTTTGAATGCACCTAATGAATGTGATGAACATACACCATTTTCAATTGATGTGATGAATGCACCCAATGAAGTTGAAGAAGATACACCAATTGAATTTGATGTGATTAAAGTATGTAATGCAAAAATGAAGAGCATGCACCAATATTAACACCTCTTAGAATAATTCGTAGAAAACCAAAGTTTCTAATTGACATTGATGAAAATATTTTGAATGATATGGAAGATGAATTTTATGAAAGAACATGTAGAAGAATGGTTAGAAGAATGTGGTAAAACTATTTTAAAAACTTAAATAAAAGTGGAAGATGCCAATTAGTTGTTGAAATGATTAAAAATCTTAAGTTTAGAGAGACAATGAAAACTTTGGGGTTAAGAACATCCAAAATAATAGTGAAAGAACCATTATGAAAAATCTATTTGATGCATATCAAGCCATTGGTTCAAAATCATGTACTAAAGATGCTAATGTTACTCAAGTTGTCCTCACACCAACCATAATGGGAAAGAAAATGAAAAAATCATGTTTAATAAGAAAAACAAGCAAGTCACTAAGGATAAGAAGAACAAAATTACACAATGCCTTAGAGAGGCGAGAGAAAATTGAGGATCATAACAATAATTCTCTTTGGGAATTCTCAGGTAGAATCCCATGCAAGGACAAGGTTGTTGTTGATGCATTAAGAGCGGTAATTGAAAATTTTTGGCATGAAAACACAAGGGTTTCACCCAACCAAAGAGATGTTAGAAGGTGAATTGGATTTAGAAATTGTGTGCCACATCCAAAACACTATTTAGATATGACTCAAACACAATTTTATGAAAGGTTTCTTCAAAGCTTTCCTTAGATTAGAATTAGCCAGAGATTTTTGAGATGACAAAACCATTTTATGTTAAGATTAATTATGCACATAATACATGTTGTTGTAGGGTCCATGTTGAATTTTATACGCATTATAATATTTATCACCATGTATATTTTACTTTACACACAAACAATGTTTTGCAGGAATGTGGTCTACAAGAACCTCCTAAGTCACCAACATAATTTATTTCAAGTGAACTATGTAAATGATATGATGGGTACATTTATTATAAGATGATGTGTTTGAAATTTTTTTGTCCTACATGTGGTGGTTTGCAGCAATTTCATAGATGCATACATCTAGATATCACACATGAAATTGGTAAGAAACTAGTTTCTATTGGAAAATACAAATCAGTCACATATGGTGTTAAAGATGGAAAATAATTAAAGATGTGTGAGTTAGTGAAAAAGGATATATGCGTAGCTGATTTTATGAATATTTTTCAAGAGAAACTAGTTTATGAGTGCATAGGTCATACACATAGAGAAAGGTAGTTAGATGAGTAGTTAAAGTTGTGTAAGGACACTTTTACCCTTGGTAATATTGATGAACTACAACTGATTGTATGTTTGAATTCATTTTGTTGATGATCAACCCAGTTAGAAATGTGATGATAGACATTAATTAGTTAATGTATTGTCATTGATGTTAACTTGTTTTAATTATCATTGTGGTAACAAACATCTATTATGGGTTAAAGATCTGGAACAAACAAAGTTTATGTGGTTGGTAACTGAAGAGTTATGTATATACTGAGTAACAGTAAACACCAAGTAAATATAGTGTATACCGAGCACAGTTTTAACCGAGCTAGGGATCACCGACACATCACGGTATTGACCGAGCAATAAAAGGAAAATAAAGGATGACTAAAATGATGAGCTATAAAATTAATGATTCTGAGGTTATTGTAAGGTTTGTTATGATGATCAAATGACTATGAAAATTCAAGGATGTTCAGACGAAGAAGATTGAAACATGTTTTTGACACAACTGCTGAGGAAGGTTTAAGCGGCAAAATCAACAATGGAGATTAAGCGGAAAAATCTAAAGGATAGAAACTAAATGCGTTATGATGTCTATATAAGAGACAAGAGATTCATTAAGATGATGATGTGCACACATGAAAAAATCATGCATGAATGATCAAACTGGTTGAAGATAGAACTGAGCAATTCTGCAGACAACACCGAGCGACAGAGGAAAGAGAATTTACCAAGAAGAACATAGTATGAAGAATTAGGGGAACTAAAGTGAAATATTGATCAGAGGTATTATGTACTTAGAATAGTTCTAAAAATCTAAAAACAAAGTTGTATTTGAATCAAATCATTACTATATCAGTTTAACCATTGTTACAAATAAATCTCTTAACCGAGTCAGACTTGAAAGTCTTTATTATGACATTCAATGAATGTTGATTTTTTTCTTGTTGACCCCATAGTGAATGATTGGTCAAGGGAGAACTGTTAGTGATAAATCCTCTAACCAGGTCACATGTAACAGTGTGCATTGTAACCTTTAACAGGGGTGGCTCTTAACGGAGCTCACTTCAGAAGAGTAAAATATTTTGTGTTATCATTCCCAGGTGGTTTTTCCCTCAGCAGGTTTTCCACGTTAAAAATCTATGTGTTAATGTGTATGATTGTTTTGGATTGCTATTTTTCTTTACACATTACTTTATCTCCATTGATCGGTAATCACAGTAATTGTTTTACTGCTACTCGGTAGATGATTTCATAGATGAGTTGATGAGTTTGAAGATAACTTTGAGATCAAAGTTTATATTTCACCAAGTTGATTTATATGTTTGAAATTGTTTTTATATACATCTGGAAGATGCGGGACTATAGGATAATTGGAGCTAACTGATTCACTCCCCTCTCAATTATCAATTGGTATCAGATCCTACAATGCTTAGAAGGAAAGTTTTCAAGGACTTAAGCTAAAGATCACAAGATGTATAAGAGAGATGTACCTAAGCTGAACAAGGACAACTTCTCAACATGGAAGAGAAGAATGAGACTATACCTGTCAGGGATTAGAGATAGTATAATTCTATACCTGGATACTGAATTCATCTTACCTACTGGACCTTTTACTATTAATCAAATGAGAGAGAAACATGAACACAATACTATGATGGTAGAACTTGCTTCTTCACTATCTGATGCTAAATTTGAGGATGTCAAGACATGTACATCATCCAAGAAGATATGGGACAAGATTACACTAGTTTATGGAGGAGATGCAAATGTGCAAAGAGCTAAATTTGAAAGTCTCCAAGGAAAATTTGATGACATGAGAATGAAAGAAGGAGAAAACATAACACAGTACAACAACCGAATCAAGGAGGTTGTGAATGCTATTCATGGATAAGGTGGAGTTATTGATGAAGACACTATTGTAAGTAATATTATTAGAACTTTGTTGCCTATTTATTCTATTAGAGTCTCTGCAATACATGAAATGGGAGTAGCACCTAGAAACAATATTACAGTTGATAGTCTAGTCGGTAGACTAATTTTATTTGAGCTGAACAATTTTGACAACAGTGTTGTTCCTACTATTGAATCTGCATTTATTTCCTCTCTGAAAATTAGTAATTTTGGTAACAAACACATGATAAGAAATGATAGTGATAGTGATGATAAAGAACTTGATGAACTTGAAGCATTAATTGCTAGAAGATTGCAAAAAGGTAAAGGAAGGTATAAAGGTAAACTACCTTTGATATGCTTTAATTGTAAAGAAATTGGACACTTTGCTGCCAGATGCCGTAAAAAAAAGTGATGAAAGAAATGAAAGATCTAATGATAGAAAGGATGATCAAGAATATAGAAGCAGCCGTCAGTATGTCAAAAGGAGTAACCTGAGATTATAAAGACAAAGGCTAGAAGGAATTTTACATTGATGAAGATAAAGATAAAGACACTGACACTGACACTAATGAAGACATTGAGAGAGTATTTGTAGCTTTGAAAGAAGATTCAGAAGAATATGAAAGGTATGTTGAAACAACACTTATTTCTAAAATTGGCAAGCATGACATTTGGATTATTGATAGTGGTTGCACACATCACATGACTGGAGATAAAGAAAAAATTGAATTTCTTGAGCATTATAATGGTGGTTTTGTTAGAATGGGAAATGATACACCTTGTCAAGTGAAAGGAAAAGGGACTATATTGTTGAATGATAAGATCAAATTTGAGAATGCATATTGGGTGAAAGGACTAAATATAATATGTTGAGTATTTCATAGTTGAATAAAATAGGTCACCGAGTTCATTTGAAAACTGAAAATGTAGAATCTATGATGAAACAAGAAAATTGATCGGCACTGGAGAACAATCAAAACGTAATCTATTCTATCTTGACACTGCTGAAACTACTTGTTTGATGGCTAGGAATGAAGATGTATGGTTTTGACATAAGAAGTTATGTCATGTAAAATTTTACAACATGGTTAAGATTAGTAAGAAAAGAAAAGTAAGAGGCTTACTAAGCTTATCTAATCTTGACCATGTCATGTGCAAGAATTTTCAAATGGGAAAAATGTCAAAATTTAGTTTTAAGAGAAAAAATTTCTCTTCTAATGATATTTTGGAATTATTTCATACAGACCTTTGTGGACCAATGAGAACATAGAGTTATTATGGTGACATATACTTTATTTTATTTGTTGATTACTACTTTAGAATGATGACTGTCATGTTCTTAAAAGAAAAATTTAAAGCATTTAAGATGTTCAAATGGTGCAAAGCTAAAGTGGAAAAAGAAAGTGGTAAAGAGATAAAATGTTTAAGATCTGACAGATGATGAGAATGTATTTCTGGTGATTTCACTAACTTTTGCAATGAGTATGGAAATAAGAGACAGGTTTCTGCACCGAGAACACCATAGCAGAATGGGATTACTGAAAGGAGAAATAGATCAATTGTGGATTGTGCTAGAATACTGATGATTGAAAAGAATTTTGCACAAGTATACTGGAGGGAAGCTATTAGTACTTCTATATACACATTGAATCGAGTACAACTGAAGAAAGATACAAACAAGACACCTTATGAATTATGGTATGGTTATACACCCAATGTGTTACTTTAGAATATTTGGAAGTCAATGCTATATTCTAAAAGATGAAAGAAATGGTAAATTTGACTCAAAAGGTGATGAAGGAATATTTATAGGATATTCTACTCATAGAAAAGCTTATAAATGTTTGAACAAGTCTTCTAACAAGATCATTGAAAGTGCAAATGTAAGAGTTGATGATTTTTCTGAGAAAAATCATGAGGAAAGAAAAAGAGAACCAGCAGACTATAATAGATTTGTTTACATTGAAGAACCTACCACTTTTCTTGAGAAAGTACCTAACATTACCGAGAAACAAGGTAATGTTACCGAGCATCATGATGCACCAACTAAGAATCAAGAAGATGTTGGAGCTGGAGATCATGATCATATACCAACTGTAGAGCACAATCAAGAACAAAGAACTAAACCTATACATCCAAAATATATAAGAAGATATCATCCACATAATCAGATTATTGGAGATAAAAGAGCTATCATGATGACACGAAGTAAGTTGAATGACAACACATGTTTGATTTGTGAATTTGAACCTAAAACTATTAAAGATGCGCTTGAAAATGAAGAATGGATTAATGCAATGAATGAAGAAATTGAGCAGATACAAAAATACAAAACATGCACATTAGTACCGAGACTGAGTGATAAGAATGTCATTGGCACCAAATGGATATTAAGAAAAAAATTGAATGAGAATGGAGATGTAACTAGAAATAAGGCAATACTAGTGTACAAAGGGTATGCACAAGAAGAAGGTATTGAATATGGAGAAAATTTTTCACCCGTTGCTAGACTTGAAGGAGTCAGAATATTCCTTGCTTATTCTGCATACAAAGGATTAAAATTATATCAAATGGATGTTAAATCTGCATTTCTGAATGGAATACTGGAAGAAGAGGTATACATTGAACAACCTGAAGCTTGTGTTGATCCTACTCAGAAAAGAATGGTATGTAAGTTACACAAAGCATTGTATGGACTGAAACAAGAACCAAGAGCATGGTATAAAAGACTACACTCCTATCTTATCATTATTGGATTTATTAGAACAAGTGATAACAATAATTCGTATTTGAAAGGAGGAAATGATGATAAGACTCTTATTTCTGCAATTTTTGTCGATGATATTATATTTGGAGGAAATAATAACTTATGCAAATCATTCACTGATGAAATGAGGAAAGAATTTGAAATGTCAATGTTTGGAGAGATCAATTTTTTTCTTGGCTTGCAAATTTTACAACAGGATGAAGACATCTACATTAATCAATCCAAATACATCAAGGAAGTATTGAAGACAATCATAATGGAAGATTCAAAACCAGTCGTGACAACTATGGTGACAGGATGCAAATTGACAAAGGAAGATAAGACAACTGAGGTAAATCAAACATTGTATAGATCTATGATTGGAAAATTAATGTATGTTGTACACACTAGACCAGACATTGCACATGCAGTTTTAATTGTAGAAATATTTTTGCTAATACTAAAGAATCACATATGACTATTGTAAAGAGAATTTTTAGATACTTGAATAACACTGAAGATTATGGATTGTGGTACAAGAGAGAAGGAAAATTTGAACTGAAAGTTTACATAGATTTTGATTGGGCTGGGAAAATTAATGATAGAAAGAGCACTACTGGTGGAGCATTCTTTGTGGGAGAAAGATTAGTTACCTAGATAAATAAAAAACAAGGATGCATATCTCAGTCAACTGCAGAAGTAGAATATGTTGCTGTTGTTGCAAATTGTTCAAACATTGCATGGATAAAACAAATTTTGAAAGGGATGAATGAAGAGATCACTGACCTAGTGGTAATTTATTGTTATAATACTAGTGCAATAAATATTTCAAAGAACCCATTGATGCATAAAAAAACAAAGCATATATCTATAAAATATCACTACTTGAGGGAACAAGTACAAGAAAAGCAAGTTACACTGGAATATGTCAATCAAAAGAACAACTAGCTAACATATTCAATAAACCCTTACCAAAGGATACATTTGAGTACTTAAGGAATAGACTAGGGGTTCATCCCTTGTCTATTGGTCACTAAGCTGACTAGGAGGTTGCATCAAACTGCATGTAATCAGAATATCAATCATGTTAATGCAAAGCTAAACTAGACTGACAATGACATATTAATACGCTACAAGGTACTTACACTACTACACTAAAAACTGGAGATAATTTTTGGTTAATGAAGAGTTGTATATTTATTTTTGGCATTGTTTTCAAAGGGAGAGAAGATTCAATGAAATATCTATCCACTACAAGGGAGAAAAGGAGAAAAGAGAAAGGGAAAGAAATGACACATCTATCCATTTCAGGGAGAGAAGATTGAAATGAGTCAGATATGTAGGGAGAGTTTGCATGGTGAGTTTTTAATGTTGTGAAGTGATTAAACACATTATATATACAAGCTAGGGAGAGCTACAACATTTTGCATATAGTTGTAGAACAAAAGTTTGGTATTTCATGGCATTTCCATATTGCATATTTCATATTGTGTTTCCATTAATGAAAAAGGGAGAGATTGATGAACTATAACTGATTGTATGTTTGAGGTCATATTGTTGATGATCAATCGAGTTATAAATGTGATGATAGACATTAATTAGTTAATTTATTGTCATTGATGTCAACTTGTTTTGATTATCATTGTGGTAACAAACATCTATTATGGGTTAAAGATCTGGAACAAGCAAATTTTATGTGGTTGGTAACTAAAGAGTTATGTATACACCAAGTAACAATGAACACCAAGTAAATATAGTGTATACCTAGCATAGTGTTAACCGAGCTAGGGATCACCAACACATCATAGTATTGAACGAGAAATAAAAAGAAACTAAAGGGAGACTAAATTAATGATGAGATGGAAAATTGATGATTCTGAGGTAATTGATAAGGTTTTTAATGATGATCAAACAACTATGAAAATTCAAGGATGATCAGATGAAGAATATTGAAACATGTTTTTGACACAACTGTCGAGGAAGGCTTAAGAGACAAGATCAATGATGGAGACACTAGTACATTTGAGGCCTCTTTTCGATGGCCATGTATCACTTTTCTGACACTTTCCCGTTGGCCTAGTGACAGAGACTAGTGTTGCAGTTTTGGTGTCAGAATTAATGACGGTTGTGCCATCTGTCGTTATTGCAATGGTAATAACCATCACAATATAAGAGGGCTATGATGGTTACCACATTGTCATTACATATTTTTAATGTTTCTATTACGACACGTAGGCGTCACATACTATTTGTCGCTATTATGACACATAAGCGTATCATCTGTCACTTTACGACACGTAGGCGTCGCATGTTATCTGTCACTTTTTAAGACATGCGACGGATTTTCTATACATGCAACATCGTGCCATCGGTAATTTTGTGACAACCCGACATCGCAAGTATAGAAAATTCATCGCACGTCTAAAAAAGCAACGTCTAGGTGTCGCAATATGAGCCGGCTATAATGGTAATCATGTTGTTGTTACATTTTATCTGTCACTATTACGAAACATAGGTGTCGCATAACGAGGGTTGAAATTACAATAGGCATGCGATGAATTTGTTATACATGCGACATCGAGCCATTGGAAATTTTCGATGGCTCGACGTCGCATGTATTTCTTTTAGTGTCGCTTTAGAGTTTTTAAGAGTTTCTCTTTGTTTCGAGAATAGTTTAACATTCTCTACTTAACAAGGCCAACCACGTGAAGTTGGAAACTCATCTAGCACCTCCTAGGACACTCTTATGACCCTTTACGACACTTTAAGATCTATAATATGTATTCTTAGAGATCATAAAGGGTCATAAAGGGTCCTAGGACACAACAAATGAGAAACATAAATGTAGGCATCATGGTCACAATTGTTTGGAGACACAACATAATTCAGTAGAATACCCAGACGATGCAATGCAACCACTACTCCTCCAGTTCTAAGTTGGCACTGCATGATCCAAAAACCATAGATAAGGAATAAATTTAGAGAGCAAAGGAGGGCCATAAAAACTAAAATAATATACCTTCTCTCTCTAAATTTATTCCTTATCTATGGTTTTTGGATCATGCAGTTCCAAGTAAGAACTGGAGTAGTGGTTGCATTGTATCATTTGGGTATACCACTTAATTATGTTGTCTCCAAACAATTGTGACCATGATATCTATATTTATGTTTCTTAGCTGTTGTGACATCTATATTTATGTTTCCCAGCTATCGTGTTTATGTGCATGTTCTTTATGTGTTTGGCTTATCTCCCTCCTCCAAAATAAGATTTTCCCACTCTGAATTGAGAATGCACATGCAACTGTGTAGAATATATAGTGTTAGAAGGCCCCAAATGGGCATAAATTCAATGTACAATTATGGTCTTGTATAGATAAAGTGGAACTAGAATTTCAGCAAGACTGGGAAAAGTTTGTGCATAATTCTGAACTGAAGATGGGGAATTTTCTAGTGTTCAGTTCATAATTTTGCACAAAATTTTTCCAGCCTTGCTGAAATTCCAATTTCAGTTTATCTTTATAAGACCATAATTGTACCATTGAATTTCTTCCCATCTGGGCCTTCTAACACCATATGTTCTCCTGGTTGTTTATAAAATTTGTAACAACTAGAGAAGAATATTTTATAAACCACCGACGCTGTGTGGAATTGCATAGGATCGTCACCAAAAGGGGTTTCAGATCAGAGAACTCCCTTTCACTTAATAATTATGAAGCCATCAATGGTATACTAATTTTTTAGGATTGTAAGTTTCCATTGATGGCTTCAAATTACTAAGCAAAAGGTGTACAAAATGCTTAGCAGCCTCCAAAGCCTTTTCCTTGAATGTATTATACCCCTTTTTCTTGATGGATTCATCTTCTCGCTGAAGAGTTCAGTTGGAATTTTTCCTAAAAGTTTGTTTAGGTTGAAGTAAAAAGAGAAAATCTCTTATAAAAGTATTGGTATAATTTGGATAGCAAGGATCACCCAACAAATAAAACAAGAATGGAAATAAAACAACTTAAAAGTAGAAGACATACAGACATGTCTTGTGATCATATTGTGCTGAAGTTGGTGCTTGATGCTGCTGCAATGACTACAGACAATAAATTTTGCATCACTGCCTGATGTCGTTGAAGTGTTGACCCGGGGTTGAATCCAGTATGCTCCTATATGATCCAAAAACTGCAAGGAAGGTCAAGATGGGGTTATATCTAAAGGATCTAAGCAATGCATGGCACCCTATTACTGATCCTCATCTATAATTACACATGTGCATAGTCAAGCCATACACTTCTCCTTGCCTCTCTATTTCCTACACCTGTATATATGGCTACACAACTAGATGCATGATATAAAATTTATATTTTATTACATACAAGATCATAAGATAAGCTACATTAATAACTTAGCTAAATCAATCATAAGGTATTTAAAACTAGTATTGTAAAAGATGCAAAATATGTAAAATATTGGTAAGGGGTGGAAAGATCAAGGAAGAACTCAAAAGTACAAGACCTAAGGGCCAAACCTAATGCCTCAGGGGCTCATCATAGATGGCCTTGCCTACGTAACTCACAGAGACATCGTAGTTCAGGTTTAACTTTAAAACCAGTCTTTTAAAGGATGGTAGAAGTGGTATCAATCCTCTTTATCCAAAGGGTATCAATGGCATTTCTATCTTCCCTAGAATCGAGGGTGTAGAAGTTGCTCTGCATCGTTTGGTTATAGCACTCAATTTCTATACCGAATCGATGAAGAGAAACATTCTGCACCCCTTATTTGATTGAAGGTAGAGGACATTGATCCCCTTTTGATAAAGAGTCTTCAAGAAAGAGATTGTATTCTATCATTTCTACCTAAAAAGCATTACCAAGGAAAAAAGAGAAAGCAATAATTAGTAGTGTCCAAAAAAAGAGACAAAATCATAGCAGTATAATGCATAAGGATATTATGTTTCACAACTGTCGTGCTTATGTGCATGTTCAAGGAAGAAGTCAAAAGTACAAGACCTAAGGGCCAGACCTAATTCCTTGAGGGCTCATCATAGATGGCCTTTCCTACGTAACTCGCAGAGACATCATAGTTTAGTTTTAACTTTAACTTTAACAATAAACAATTAGAGCTACATACAACTGAATACAACATGACATGGCAGTAATGAAAAATCCACCCTTGAAGAGAGAGATATGGTACTTTTTCAATGTAGAAAGTGGAAGTTGTTATTAGTCAATCTAGATCAATTGGGTCCACTACAACCTCATGAGATTGAGCTTGTGTTTAGGATATGATAAGG
>MU224910.1:3957308-3968936 GCA_018584345.1 Thuja plicata | reverse complement strand
GATAATAAGATCGTGAATGTCCAGGTTCCAGATAGTTTGTTCAATCCCTCAATGAGGCATTTAAAAAGACACCAACCATTGCAAAATTCATTGGCATCTAACCTTCAATAGATAGGGTCAAAGCTTCTGTGAGACAACAGTGGCAGACTGCCCATGACAAAGCATCACTTTCTTTATGCTAGGGTTTCTGCAGATTATTGTGTATGTTCTCATTATGGCATATATTCATCATATTGACTAATATCTGTAATATGCTCTTAACCAAAGGCTAAAATAGAAGACATACTTCAAATGGAGAGTACGCGGTGGTAGCTTGTTGATGAGTACGTGGTGGCTATACCCTAAACATGAAGGAAACCAGCTGAATGAATTGCAAACCAGCCCGGAGGTGTGATGAACGAGCTATTGGATTCTTCAGTTGTGACTACTAGCTGGATTCAATACAATAAGAGCCCTCTTCGCATGTAGAATGGTATAGTTTCCTTTCGCTTGCATGCACAGATCGATCACAAATGAGCCTTTTTTTTTTTTTGTTTATAATCAAGAGGGTGTTGCAATTATGATGGTATCATCGCTATTGCAACAGCGTTGGGGGCACTTGAAAAAAAATACAAAAATCACACACAAATGGTAGTGCCATTGCAAATTGGCATTGAAATTTGACCCCAAATTTTGTAGTGAGATTAAGCGGAGAAATCTAAAGGATAGAAACTAAATGTGTTATGATGTCTATATAACAGACAAGAGATTCATTAAGATGATGATGTAAACACATGCAAAATTCATGCATGACTAATCAAACTGGTTGAAGACAGAACTGAGAAATTCTGCAAAGAACACCGAGCAACAGAGGAAAGAACATTTACCCAACTGAACAGAGTATGAAGAATCAGAGGAATTGAAGTGAAAAAATTGAACAAGGTATTATGTACTTAGCATAGATCTGAAAATATGCAAATAGAGATGTATCTGAATCAGATCATTACTGTATCAGTTTAACCATTGTTACAGATAAATCTCTTAACCGAGTAGGACTTGAAAGTCTTTATTATGAAATTCAATGAATGTTGATTATTTTCTTGTTGACCCCATAGTGAATGATTGGTCAAGGGAGAACTGTTAGTGATAAATCCTCTAACCATGTCACATTTAATAATGTGCATTGTAACCTTTAACAGGTTTGGCTCTTAGTCGAGCTCACTTCAGAAGAGTGAAATATTTTGGGTTACAAGTCCCAGGTGGTTTTTGCCTTAGAAGGGTTTCCACGTTAAAAATATTTGTGTTAATGTGTATGATTGTTATTTTTATTTACACATTACTTTATCTACATTGGTTGGTAATCACAGTAATTGTTTTACATCTACTCGGTAGATGATTTGGTAGATGAGTTGATGAGTTTGAAGATAAGTTTGAGATCATAGTTTATATTTCATCGATTTGATTTATATGTTTGAATTTGTTTTTATATACATCTGGAAGATGTGGGACTGTAGGATAACTAGAGATAACTGATTCACCCCCCCCTCTCAGTTATCTAACATCTATTGTCTCTGTCATTGATTTTGCTGAGAATTATACACTAAAACCTCAAAATCAAGTGCAACCTATGTATTATCACTCTACACAAGTTACAATTTTTTTACACATAGCATTCATGCATGCACATGCTAGTAAAAATGAAGATATAAATGTTATAAGAGAGTATCACTTCTATATTAGTGATGATCGTACTCATTCATCAGATTTTGTACAAGGATGATTTATAGTTTTCTATGATAGTTTAAGGAAAAGAGATATAAGAAACAACCAATACATAATATGGTCAGATAATTGCACCACACAATTCAAGAATGCAATAATGTTCTACTAGTTGACTAGGATGCATGTGACAAGTAGTGTGCAACATTTTTGGAATTTCACTGAGGTAGAGCATGGAAAGAGAGAGCATGATGGTGTGGGAGCATATGTGAAAAGAGATCTTACCAGAGAGGAATTGAATTATGATGGTGGTGCAATGTTAATAGATGCATAAAAAATTATGCAATGGTGTAACTCTATGATAGGACTAGGTAATGCAGGTAAGTCTATGGTTTGTAGATATTTTTGGTTAATACGTGAAGATAAGATTGAAAAATATGTAGATTGTTATTCACTTGCAGGATCAAGTGACATGCATTCATTTAGAAGTTCAAATGCAACATCATTAGCTATTTATACTAGACACATTACATGCTTTTTCTCTTCATGTATACATTTTGTGTGGTATGAATATGAATCAAGAGAGTGGGTTTACCAATGGTCTTTTAGACCTTTGCAAACCCTAGATACATTTCAACTTCTTAGAGCACTACAACTGAACCAAATTGAAGCATCAATAGACTTTGGCTATGTATCTGACCTAGTTGAACCAAGTAATTTCTCAATTTATTACGTAGGTAAAATCAATTTTAGGCTCAATTTATTGGTGCTTTAGGTTGATTTTTGTATTAACTTATATTCTTCTATTAAGTGTAGGTCATGTATATGCATTTATTGCAGACAAGAACAATGAAGAAGGAACAGATTAATTTTTGTCTCGTTGTATTGAGACCAAATTTTTTTGACAACTACAGTCATTGATGGAGAAGGTATTGAGTAACCAATATGATCCATTGTTGTGACAGGGACATGGCTTAGAAGGTACCATGGTTGTGTTGATTTGTATTAAGACCTCTTAAACTCATCTTATTACACTTTGTATTGATTTTGGCATTAAATTATCCTTCTACAAAATGTAGGTACCCTATCAAAAATTCTAATCACTGGTTGTTTGAGGACTTTGAGACACATAGACATATTCTTCATTACTCTAACCTTTTTATTGCAACAAATATTCAATTGATTAAATATCGTGGTAGACCTCTTAACAAGAATTTGTGGAAAGTTCATGAATCTGACCATGAGGCAATACTTGACACAATAAGGATTAGAGATGATCTAGAAGGTTCACTTGATTGATTTTGGGCCATGAAGAAGAATGATTCTAAAATATAGTAGAATAATTTTGACAATTTTATATATATCTTTTGTGAAATGTTGTAACTTTGCTTTTTTGGAGGTGCTCTATGTAGATATTTAGAGGCCAAATTTTGTATACAAAAAGAACACTAAGCTGTAATGTGCATATTTAGATGCCAAATTTTGTATATATAAATGGTTATGAGTTTTCATGTGCATATTAGATGCCAAATTTTATATATAAAAGTGGCCATGGGGCTGATTTGCAAATATTGAGAGGATAAATTATGTATATCATACTGTGTACCATTTGATTATAAATATATATTGAATTTGTTAATGTTACATTTGTATATCCTAATGTGTATCATTTGATTATAAATACATATAAAATTTTGTATCATTACATGTATGGATTTGTATCATACCATTCCTGATGTAATAAAATGCAAAAATGTTAATTATTATGTAATAAAGTGAAAAAAATGTTAATTATGTATCATACCTTGGACTATAGATGGCTACCCTTTTTTGTAAAATGAATATATGTATTTGCAATCCCATGTTCATCAATCCCACATTTTCTATATTATCTTCTGTATATTGAATAGATGTATTTGTAATCCAATGTTCATAGATGTTGAATTTCATATGCAATGTGTTTGATTGATTGATCTTTCAAACCATTCATTGTGGCCTTGAATTTTCTGTGCCAGTAGCTCTATTTAGAAGGGTAAACCATAGGAACAATCTTTTTTTTCCCACACAGTCACTCAAATGTTGGGAACCATGCCAGACTGAAGTGTCCCTAAGGTGCACTAAGCACCATTGGACATCAATATTTGAAGGCCCATATCTCAGAGCTTGTGCGAGGTATCAAAAAACCATTAGATTCTATAAGACCATGCTATGGAGGCCTGAAATAACCTATCTCAGTTTTGGGAGATTCAACTTCATTTTAATTTAGCAATGCAGTCTAAGTTTATGTCAAAACTTGCAGTGTGGCTTAGTTGAAATGAGAAACAATGTATATCTTTCAAACCGTTCATCATGGCCTCAAACCATCTGTGCCATTAGCTCTGGTTGGCTGGGTAATCCATAAGAAAAACCTTTTTTCACCCACACAATAGCTTGAACATTGGGAACCACGCCAGACTGAAGTGTCCCTAAAGTGCACTAGGAACCATTGGGAAGCGATCTTTTGAGGCCCATATCTCAGAACTCATGTGAGGTATCAGAAAACCGTCAAGTGCTATGAGACCATTCTATGGAGGCCTACAATAACCTATGTCACTTTTAGGAGATTCAAGTTCATTTTAATTTGGAAACACAATCTCAGTTTATGTTAAAACTTGCAGTGTGGCTCAGCTGAAACAAGCAACACTGCATATCTTTCAAATCGTCTGTCGTGGCCTCAAACCATTTGTGCCATTAGCTCCAATTGGATGAGTAAACCCCAGTAAAAACCTTTTTTTCCCCACACAGTCGCTCAAACATTGGGAACCATGCCAGACCGAAGTGTCCCTAAGGTGCACTAAGCACTATTGGGTAGTGATCTTTTGAGGCCCATATCTTAGAGCTCGTTCAAGGTATTGAAAAATCATTAGGTTCTATGGGACCATGCTATGGAGGCCTACAATAACCTATCTTAGTTTTGGGAGATTCAAATTCATTTTAATTTGGCAATGCAATCTTAGTTTATGTCAAAACTTGAAGTGTGGCTCAGTTGAAATGAGAAACACTATATATCTTTCAAACCATTCATCATGGCCTCAAACCATCTACACCATTAGCTCTGGTTGGCCACGTAAACTCCAGTAACAATTTTTTTTCTCCCACAGAGTCGCTTGAACATTGGGAACCATGCTGGACTGAAGTGTCCCTAAGGTGCACTAAGCACCATTGGGCAACGATCTTTCAAGGCCCATATAAAATATCCTGTGAGGTATCAGAAAACTGTTAGGTGCTATGAGACCATGCTATAGAGGTATATAATAACCTATCTTATTTTTGGGAGATTCAAATTCATTTTAACTTGGCAACACAATCTTAGTTTATGTAATAACTTTTAGTGTGGCTCAATTGAAACGACCAACACTGTGTATCTTTCAAACCATTTGTTGTGACCTCAAACCATTTGTGCAATTATCTCTGGCTGGCTAGTTAAACCCCAGTAACAACCTTGTTTTTCCCACCCATTCTCTCAAACATTGGAAACCACATCAGACCGAAATGTCCCTAAGGTGAACTAAGCACCATTGGGTGGAAAGATGTACATTAGTGTCCTCTTTCATTTGTATTGGTTTTAGATCTCTATGGAGACTTTTGATTGTGTTAGGGAAGACACAAAACATGTGTTTTTTTTTGTTTCAGTCCTTGATTGACAATGAATTGGAGTTGTGGCAAGGGTATGAATGCCAAGTAGTATCCTTGGAAGGGTGGTGAAGGTGTAGTGGGGTGTGTGGGAGAAAAATATTAATGTTCCAACTCATGGTGTGGGAGAAGAATATAAATGTTCTAACTATCCTATAGTTCTTATTTGTCACTATAAACAATGTTAAGACAACAAGGTCTTGTGTTGTTTCTTAGGGTGGATGGGGGGGGTTAATACTTGTGTTTTGACTATGGAAGATACATTCATTGATGTGCCCTTTAGTACTATTGGGTTGGTGTGTCCCTAATAAGCATTGGGAGTTGTGTCTAAAATTAACTAGGAGTCCTAATTGGGTAAGGACTTGTGGAAGTAAGATTTAGTGACTTGTTGTGATTCAAGGGTTGGAAAACCTCAATATGGATTTGGGAAAGATGAGTACGCCTAAGGTGATGTGTGTCAGTGGTTTTATGGGATTTGGGAGTAGGTGTGAGTCTTTGGGTTATTGAAGCAACTTAAGGGGATAGTACCCTAGTGAGGGCTTGGGGATTTGTTACCTATTGAATAGGTGAGTAGGGAGGAAGATCTCCCTAATAGGTTGAGATTGGTGGATCCTCAACAAGCTCAAGCCTCCATACAATCAATGCATCTGAAAAATTGACAAAATAAAACTTTGGATTGTGACTATGATAGAAAACTTTGGATAGTTAGGTCCTACTGAAGTACAACCAATATAAATTAGGTTCTATCTTTGTTGTCTTTGGATTCCAAGGATCCTAACCCACCATGAACACACACCACGTGCAAGAAAGAAAGAACTACAAAAAAACAAAGAACTGTACTAATTTTCTCCCACTAACATTGTGATTGTGATTTTAGAAGTGATCCACATCCGGGAGTGACTTTTCAACTTCCTTTTTCAATACTTTTCCCTCTTTTTCAACTTTTTTACAAAAAACATTGCTTGACATTTTTTCCTACATTTTAACAACTTTTACATCTTAACGCCTAAAGGCTTACAAATTGGGGGAATAATAAAAAATGGTCAAAAGTGACCTTAGAAACCATTATTAAGCTAAATCTAATCAAAATTCATCAAAACTCCATAGTTTCATATTTAAGGCTAATCATGACATACACACAATGAGCAATTTTGATCACATTTCAATTGTAAATAACTAAGTTTTGATGTACAAATATATGCACACAATGAATAAATTAGATCGAATATCAAATTTCATATATATCAAAATGAACAGTAATCATGTACATATACAAAAATAACAAAAATATCAATTCAATAATAGACCACAACAATCATTGTGTAGCCACGAACAAAGCCACATATTTCTTTAAAGAAGCTCAATTTTGATGATCCACCATAGTCATAGATATCAATAGAGCCATATAGTTCTAGTTGTGGTCATTGAAGGACCAATTTATGTATATACTCGACATTTGTATTGTTCACATATAATACATGTCAAGTCAATAATATGTCCTTTAGGAAGGTGGGGTACACTAATAGAAACAATTAACATAAGGGAAAAGAACATGTATAATATTAAATCAAAGTAAAAAATATCTAAATCTAAATGGTACCGTAAAGCTATCTAGGCCAAAGTCAATCACCTCAAGTGTGATATCATCAAGTTGGGACATCTCAACCCCTGATAAGCCCTATAAAACACCAAGTAATGGTACACACACACACACACACATATATTAAAAAACATATTTTGAAACCAACGTATTATTATATTTTTAACAAATTTACAAATCTTTACCTCGGGAGGTGAAACTCTTCGTGACCTTGGAGTCAACTGAAAGGTACATCATGTACTCCTACCACCTGAGGCTCCCTACAATTCATATTATTTATATGTCACTTTAAACTATTCTAAAAAAAATTATTTACTGTTATAAGATTTAGGTAATTAATTGACAACATGTTCAATAAATTATATAAATAAACACACATCTATCTAATCGTGACATAACAAGATACTCATCAAGTAGTCGGTGAGGGCCATATCCTCTAGAGTTGAAGCATGGCATCTACTCCTGCAACATGTACATGAATGGGATGTCAAACCATCCACATTTATGTCAGTGTAACTAGTAAATTTTTTCCATATTTTAGATTCACATTTGTCAATTTTTTCGATGCAGGTTGGTCGACCAAACGACCACTATTGTCGTTGGAGTTTTTTCGTCGATTAAGCGACCCAAAAAAATTTGTGTAAAATTATTGATAGTAATCATGATCGAATGATCAACTTTATAATGCATTGAGATTGTGGGCATTCTGGTCGATGCAGTCCATTGATCATTTTCATTTTCATCGAACTATCAACTTCAGAATGCGTTGAGACTGTGGCATTTTGATCGATGCAGTGCGTTGATCATTGTCTTTGTCGTCAAACTATCAACTTCAGAATGCATTGAGACTATGACATTCCAGTCAAATTAGTTCATTGATCATTGGCATCGTTGTTAAACTATCAACTTCAAAATGCATTGAGATTATGGCATTTTGGTCAATTTAGTTCGTTGATTATTGTCATCATCGTCGAACTATCGACTTTAGAATGCATTGAGACTGTGGAATTTCGGTCAAAGTAGTTCATTGATCATTGTCATCGTCATCAAAATAGAGACATCAGAATGCGTTGAGACTGTGGCATTCCAGTAAAATTAGTTCGTTGATCCATTTGATGGTCGTCACAATAGCGACGTGAAAATGCGTTGATATTGTAGCATTTTGGTCGAAGAATTTTGTTGATCTATTTGATGGCCGTCGAAAGAGAGATGACATATTCATTTTAAAAAAAATAATAATATATATTGATCATCTATTAATATATATAATATATTTCCTTTTACTAATATTTTCATTGAAAGTATAGTAGTTGAATTAGAATATGCTCCAGAATGCTTACAAATCTAATTACTTAGCCCTTATAATATTTTCTTGAACATTAATAACAGTGTTTTTATCATTGTTCTTACTATCGTGTTGTTATCATTGTTCTTACTATCATTAAATTATAGTCTATAAATAACATTTTGCATAATTTTTTTGCTTTTTCTTGATTAGGTCATTGTATATTTTGTTGTTGATTTTATTTATTTTCATAAAGTCTTGTGTTTGCAATGCATATACAATTGTTGTCACATAACAATACATAGTTTTTAATACAAAATTTAGTACTCTAGCTAACATGCATGCTACAATCAATTTCAATGGAAATGTTTTAAATTGTTTTTATCTTTCCACGAGAGTGTTTTAATTTTTCCAATGCAAATGTTTTAACTCCTATTGTTTCCAGTATGAAAGATGTGCTAGTTGTTAAATATATAACAAGGCAACCATAAAAATATTAAAATATTTAAAATTCTATCTATAAATCAAATGATCTAGAAAAACAAAAATAAGTACCATACCTAAAAGCTCTCCTTTGAATAGTACCTACATTGTCAAATATTAGTTCATAAATAATGTATTGTCGTCTAGTTGCAATTTTAGATGCATTATGAAACCTCTTACCAAAAATTGGATTCCTATCATTGAAAAACATTGATATTGTAGGATAACTTATATTCCTATTCAAATGAAAATTCAATTTGTTGTGTGTAAAAACTATACGCATTATGAATATGTTTAATCAATGTGTTAATCTTTTCACACAAACAATTCAACTCACCATCTAATTTTGCCACTTACATTGATTTTTGTTAGCAAAAGCCTTATTTTACACAAATACATGTCCTTGTCATGTATCATATGTAATTCAAAAAACATTATTCAATGTAATTTGAAGCTCATAAAAGCTTAAAACTAGATCATAACCATTGCAAAGGCAATTCAAAAAATAATCTACAAGACTATTAAGTAGCTCTTTACATGTATATGTGCAATTAAGAAATACATGAAGTATGTCAAAAAAATAAATTATAACACTCCAATTAAATGAATCAACTCAAAAGTGTTGCACATTATCCAAAACTTAATCAATTCACATTATCTCTTCATAGTTATTTGATTTCTATGTTTCTATTGTGATCAATTTCTTTGACATATTTTGATTTTTTGTGGCAATGTTTTTATATGTAAAGAATTATCACTTGCATTGTCCTAAAAACTTACAAAGATATAAAATAAGAAGAAAAGAAATCATCATACCTCTAGTAAAAAATATGTTATGGAAATTATTTGCTTGACCATAAGCAATGCTAGTATTTTGCTAATGCACTATTATGCCCTCCTATGTGAATTACATCTACACGTGTCAATATAATGAATATTTTGTAACACATGTCAGCACAAGTAAAGCAATTCTATTTTTGTTGAAATTGGATATGTATATATGATATTTTCCAATGCCATGCAAATGTTAATACCACTAAACCTACACTTATTTTACAATAAAATTGCAAATGAATAACATAATAATGAATTTGAACAAATAAACTAGTCATAATACCTGTGTTGAAGATATTGATATTGATTAATACTATTAATAATTCCAACAATAATGATTAATTACTAATTACTAATTACTAGTGATTAATAGCGCTATCTTAATGATTAATAGCCAGAAAACTTGACTATTGAAATCATTAAATTATCATTAACATAATTACTAGTAGCTTTCAAGATACTAAACCTATCATAAGCACATCTTCTTCATCAGTAGATAATCAAACACAATTTTATAACATCACCATTCCAAATTTAACAAATTAATGATCTACATCTCAAACTATGTTACCAACCACATTTAAAATTAAAATTACCAATATATAGTATAATAAATTTAATCAAAGCATATGATAACATCTATTAATATTTTAGTTTAATTTAACAAACCAATTAGTATAATTACTAGTTAAGTATTATGCACTTAATACCTCTTAATTAACCCAATCTTAACTTAAATGGAGAAAACAATAATACATTAAAAATGTCTTATTAACTTAAATAACCCTTCCATAGAAAAATCCAAATTTATTGTCTAAGAATAGTGATACTATTTTGACAAGTTATTAATCAAAGACTACAATAAATCCTATATTAATTTAATGTTTACCATATAAATTAATTGGACATATGAATTTGTATACTTAACAAGCACTATAAACACTACTAGTTAATTCCTTAATCAACTTTGTAAACAACACTCCCAGATATATAAACAAATGCACTAATTTTTTATATGTTTCCTTAATATTCTGCTATGCAGACTTGATGGGTGAGCGGAAACAATAAGATGGATATAAGAGGTTTATATGGGGTCAAATTTTTAATTTGACATTATTGATGAAAAGCTCATATAGACATGTATGTGGAATGTGGAGATGAAATAACACATGTGAATTGTTTAACAAAATTCTTAAATAAAAGAATGATATTATCATCTATGGAATGATAAAGTTGTAATATTTAATACAATGAATGATGATATCTAGAAAGAATTCTATAGGATAGCGCTCTCATGAAGGATATGTAAATTCCGAATTGGGTGGTGATCAAAGAACATGGAATAGCTTTTATTTGTCAAAATTCCCACGACAGACTCCATTTTCAAAACTGAAAAGTTACAATATAAAGTCTAATTAATTTGGTTGAGAGATACTAGCATAATAACTTAATTTATAATGCTTAAAGTAGAGTGTTTCCTAATTCATGGTTTCCTCTTATAAAACATATTCTCTAACAATTTATCTTTAGAAGACTAAGTCTAAAACTTATCTTCTTACTTACACTAAATGGGTAACTTGGATTAGAGAAAAGAAACAATCTTTCTTGAAGGTACAAGAAACCAAAAGCTAACTGCTAAGGGGGGTTTTTTGCTATTAAAAAAGAACATGCAAGGTTATAGTAGTTATACATTATTTTAATGTTGGATTAAAAAAGGATGATCAGACTTTGATGCCAATCAGATGTAAATCAAGTGAAGCATCGAGGTTACTAGGAAATTCATAGGCTACAAAAGGATAAAGTGTGGCTCTATAGTAATAATTGTAACACCCCAAAATTGGCACCTAATAATCCAATCAATTTTGGTGCATTTTCTCATCTTCAAAGTCCTATTGTACTAGGAAAATTCTTCTCCTGATTGACTTTAAGTGACTGAGTTTCAAATGCAGAAAACCCAAATTTGCATAAATCTGACATTACATTTAATTCCTAATTTCTCAATGATTATTAGCTAAAAATCCCTATGATTAATTGATTTAAATCTAAAGTCCTAAGT
>MU224910.1:3931594-3943106 GCA_018584345.1 Thuja plicata | reverse complement strand
ATTTTGTAGATTTAATGGCAATTCTTCTCTTCTTGCATTCTTAAAATCCTCCATGTTAGCAATGGTCAGGTTGTTGGCTCTCATTCTGAGGGTAAACTCAACATCCACAACTAATTAGGAGGCAACAGGTCACCTCAATTGAATTTGCAGAACAAACAGTTCATGTTTGTCTTTGTGAATTGAGCGATTGTGTAAAGACTATGTTGTGTTTGTGTTGAATTCAGAGGTCTACATTCAGCATACAACAATAATGATACTTATAATAAATGATATGAGACCGTGAAAGGAATATTTAATAGAACAATGGTAATAATCATTCAGTTTGATAAAAGACATGCACAAATAAGGTAATATTGAAGTTTATTGATTGCAAAACAAGAATTAATGAAGTCTCAATTCCATATCACAGATTAAAGAATAAATTTTTTTGTTACCTTATGCAATAGTTGTATAAGATGTCGACCCTTACATTTAGTCTTGGAAAACACAATCAGAAGAAAAGATGAAAGAAATAGAAGAAAAAATCCTATGATAAAGGATAGTTGAATATAAAGATGAAGGCATAGTGTTGTGGAGAAGGTTGGTTGAAGATAAAGCACAAGAATGGAGTAGTCAAAACAATATAATCAGCCCTTTTACTCGGATGATATCTTGAACATCGTTTGTCTGTTGATGGCACAAAAACTATGAATTCTGGCCCTTTTGTCTCCTTCGGTCATACCAGAGAAGAGTAATTTTAAAATATATTTTCAGAGCATAATAGTCTATTGTCTCTTTCAGTCATACTAGAGATGCAAGTGAGTCTATTAAAACTACAAAGAAAATCAAAGCATATTCTAGCAATCAACGCAAGAAGATGATTTTGTTCTTATGTTTGTACATAATTCTCTACAAATAAAAATTGACATTTTAAGTCCGAGGAGATCTAAACATGACAATTCCTTGACTGAAATGATAAGCAATGTCTTGAAAAAAGGGAAAATGTTGAACCAAGTGAAGACAGAGGCAAATAGCTTGACAACTTAAGATTTTGTTACCTGGTCAATTAGGTTGTAATCCACTACTACTATTGTTGATTTTGAAATTATGGCTTCTAATATTTTGATCCTCAATACCAATGCTAATACTTATATGAAAGAGAAATTTAGTAAAAAAGGGAAATTTTAATGGATTGACTATCTTCTCTAATTTATCTCCCTAATGGACTTGTATATTTATGTTATCCTTAAATCCCTACTTTTCTATTTCTTTATTTTATCTTTGTTATCTCTAGCATAAGTTAGGTGCTCTTGTCGCCAGTGGTTTTGAACTCTTAGACAATTGGATTTGTCAATCTAAAATGATCATAGTTTGTATTTTATTTCAAATTAGAGGCATTTGGTCTTGTAACTATCCAACCCATATTAATACAATCTTTATACTTGATAGGAAAAATATTTATTACCTAGTCAAAAATAGTGCTGTGTAGTAAAATATTAGATTAAAAAAATTAGTTGCATACTTATTGCTTATAAGGTAATATTGGAATTTTTATAAATGGCTAACAAGTGTTGGTTGTTTTTGAAACAATGTGAAAACCCCAAGTATTTCCCTTGGATCTAAAAATGAATTTCATCATTATCGAGAGACGCAGGTAATTGATTATGCCCTACATTACACAATAAAGGGGAGTGAAATGAATTTAATGTGCTTTCTCGTTAATTGATTATTCCCTTTCTAAATTACTTGATGTTCCTATAGATGGTAATGCAGTACATCTTTGTTTCACATTTATAGACCATAAATATCAAAATGGGAATAATTATACAAATGGTCTAGACAATCCTTGATGCATAGGAAATTATATGGGCGTATTTATGTCGTGCAGCACAATGGGAATTTGGGAAGTGGGCACTATATTGTTTGTTGTAAGATAAATATTGGTAAGCAACTCATAGAAGAACCTACATTGGGATGACAAGTGAAACAGATTATGTAGAGGAAGAAACATTCATGGATGAAGGAAAAAACAGACTCCAAAAGACAGAATTTGCCAAAAATTGTTATAAGAATGTCTAACTTTGATGTAATATGGAACATAATCTCATATTATAAATGATGAAAAAGATAATACCAGTATTAAGGATGAGTTGTAGATAAAAGAGAAAAATCATAATTGAAGAGATTATTTATTTTGTTGGTTTTTTTATCCCAGTTGAACCCAAGACAACTTACAGATAATACAAAATTTCTTGTCTATGCAAAAGTTTTGAACAATTAATAAGGGTATGTAACAATAGGGTTTTTGAAGACAAAATATAGATCCAAAAGGAAAGTCATGAATAGTGACATGTGCCAGGTTAAGAATACATAAATGAAGGATAGCCCTACAAACTATAACCAGGTCAAAAGAGACTCATAAAGTGATAGTCAGGTATTTTAAGGTAGAAAGGTCTAGAAGACAGTGAAAATCCTTGTTAGATGCTTGTTACTTTCCAAATGAAAATAAAGTGTCAACTGTTAGTGTAATGGGTTATTATTATCCTTCAAGGGGCCTTAGGTGATAGTGTATATGAAATTTAGTGATAGATAAGAACAAATAAAATTCCAAAACAGTAAACATGGTTAGGGTTTTTGTAGTCACAAAAGGAGATGTACTTCAAAAGGTAGGTAGTGTGATAAAGGAAAGGTACAATTACCTATGAATAATTTTTTATCAAAGAAACGGTGAAAATACCCTGACAATTTTTCATTGTGATCAAAAGGAGATATATAAGGATGCTAAAATAGTGATGATTATCAAAGTGATGGCAATTTAAGAGAAATATATGTCAAAACTAACTAATGTGAACTATCATAGATAAGTTTCTGTACATTCCATGCAAGAAAAGGATATGAGTGATATTTTCTAGTTTTGACAATAAGTTCTACATTCCACTTTAGCAAGGAAATGGTATGGAGAAAAAAGTTTAAGACCTTAAATAACGTTAACTATTAAGGAACATGAAAGATATGTTGGATAATATAATGTGATAGTGATATGCAAGAAAGAGATGATTGTCACAAGAATAGGGTAGTCAATAATACTATGCATGAAAGTGATGACATTAATTTTCCATTAGTATGAAAACAATACTTTTGGTAAGCATACACTAAAAGATAGAACAAAGAGAAAACTGAAAATCAGATATAAAGAGATCACCAAAATGGCTAAGTACAAAGTGAACCGATGACACAACTTTGTGTGTACACCGAAATTGCAAAGCAGAAGGATAAAGAGGAACCTGATGTGCAGGATACAGTGCAAAATGAAAGAAAGAACCGAGAGAACAAAACTGAAAGACAATCAACTAAATTACAGAGCATAACCGACTGACAGAAACTGAGAGTCAGTTGTAGCCCGCAAAAAGTGAATCTGACCTCCACGTCAGATAAATTAGTTAGAATCTATTTATAGAATCTTGATTTTTTTAAAAACCATTTCTTTAGGGACAAGGAACATGAATGTAAGTGATTTAATCATTGTAACTAATTTAAAACACAGATTAGGATATCAAGGTAAAAGTTGTAAACCCGATCTTAGAGTTAACATTGTTTTTCGTGAAACTTGATGATGTCAATCCTTCTTATAAATAGATGATGTAATCATTCATTATACAATGATGTGAATATGGAAGAGAGTATGAATGAAGCCTACGAGCACATCTATGGATCAGATTGAAATTTTCAAGAACCAAAATAGCAAAATATGAAATTGGTTAGCAAGAACCAAGAACAGAGGCTACCGAGAATCAGAGGTATTACTCAATCACATAAGGTGATAATATTATTCATGTAAACTTAAATGGATCTGTATCAACAATAGGAGATTGCATTTACCAGGTCAATTTGGAATTTTCTATCATTCTAACAAGTGAAGCAAAGTGTAAAAATCCTTTCAAGGAAGGTGGATTTAACAGTCCAACTACAAATCTCTTAACCGAGTGCACACTCAACAGTGTTGCTAAAGCTCTTAACCGAATAGAATTTAACAGGTCTCCACAGATACTCTTAACTGGGTAGATCATTAGAAGTGATCAAATTGTAAGCCTTAACCGACCCCTTCCAATCTGCAGATAGTGAAGATTTTGTTGGTGCCATCCCCACCGCAGTTTTTGCTTCCTCATAGGATTTTTTTGTGATATCATATCTTGTGTTATGTGTCAATTACTTTCATGAATATTTCTATGAATGTTCACATGTATGTTAAGTTTATGAATTGATATAAATCAAATCAAGATAGTATAGATAAGATGAATGGATATATAATTGATTACACAAAGGTTAATTGATTAAAGGATACAAAAGTTTTAGAGGTACTGATTCACCCCTCCCCTCTCAGTACACACTTCCCATTAATTCCAACAATTGGTATCAGAGCTAAGTCTCTTCTTTGGAAACGCTTAAAGTATTAAGAGAAAAGATCATACAATGGAGAAGTACAAACTTGATAAAAATATTGAGAATAAGAAGCTTGAGATTCAGATCTTCTATTAGTAGTATAAAGAAGCTAGAATCAATATGAGACAACTATTAGATGAAAGAAAGATTATGGCATCTCGCTATAATGAAATAGATTACCATGAGGAAGAGATACCAGACTTATTTGAATCTTTAGAATCAAATACAAGAAAAGCATCAGACACATTAGAAGAAAGCGTCACAAGCCTAACTGAAATCAATCTACATTTGGCTGGACAAGTTAAATCTCTGCAAATCGGTCAAGAGACACAAATGGTAAGAATGATTGATGTCATGAACAATGATAGACAAGATGAGAAAGAAAAAACACTAGCTATTGATGATAGAAGAAAGATTACAGAAAAGATGCAAGAAAAGGAATCTTAAATACAAAGACTGACACAGAATCACCATGAAGTTACAAGTCAAATTATTCTTATGAGTCAAGAGGCAAACAGAATGAATGTAGAACTCATTGAAAGAATATAAGCTATTGGTGAGCTAAGGGATGAGAATAAAAAGTTGAAACATGAAATAAGAATTTAGAAGCAACATAATGAAATTATCAAGAAAGTTGAAGAAAGAAATAAAAGAATGGATGATTTTATTGAAGGACAATGAAGAGTCAACACCAACACCGGTCTGGGTTTTATCGAGAATGGAGAATCATCAATCAAACTGATCCAAAGAATTTCTATAAAAATCCAAGACCAAGAAAGCTTACTTGCAATCACTGTGGAAAGAAAGTTCATACATCAAATGTATGCAGAGACAAATTGAAAGGTATTCCTAAATGTACATCTTCAATCATAGGATTTTGTTATAAATGTAACAAGAAAGGACATAAAGCTTATGAATGTAAGTCTAAGATGAAACAACCTAAGAAGGAAACCTACATGGACAAATACTATCCTAGTTGAAAAATGAATGGGCACACAACTCTTGAATGATGGAAAAAGAAAAGACAAGCATGGAAGCCAAAAGGTCAAGAAACTCCCTATCAACCGAAAAGAGTCGGTAACTAGTATGTATGGGATTAAAACACTTGGAAAAATTGTACAGTATGTGGAAGATTTGGTCACATTGTTGCAAACTGTACGAGATAGTGGAATGGAAATTCTATAGGTGGGACTAACCCCGGAATGGCATGCTTACACTATTATAAAGTTGGTCATCTTAAGAAAGACTGCAGAGACCAAACGATAGAGACTAGCACATATCCCAATGGAAACACCATTGAAGACATCCAGAGGGCAAGAGACAAAATGTGGAGAAGAGGTTCAAACAATGATGAAGCTGGACCAAGCAATGCAAATGGTGACACCCCATCCAATGGATCTGGTGACATCACCACCCCCACCTAAGCAGAACAAGTAAGTATGGAACTGCATTACTCCAAGTTATTATTTTACATCAGTTCCATATTATGTTGATATAATGCCAAATTAGCATAAGTAAAGATGCATCATGGTATTACTTGTTGAAATATGTGATAACTATGCTATCAGGCATATATAAAAAAATCCATTGCTACCCACTCAAATCTAAGACTGCCTACACTTACCGAGAAGCGTCGGTTAAAAGAAAATCTACTAGTGTAAACTGAGCCTCGTCAATAACTGAGCAAAGTGACCAAGTTTTTAGAAACACCGAAACCCATCGGTAAAAGAAAGAGGTATAAAGACCGGCCTGAAACGTCATGTTGTCACCGAAGAAAAGTTGAAGTCTTAACCCACAAACTCAGTCTTCATACACCGAGGAGTTGGCAAGCATTAAAGACACACCTTTTAGATCAAAATGGATATAAAAGGGCAATGTATCAAACTCATTGTTCACCACGACCATAGCAGAGTGATGAGAGTGAATTTTGAGCAGAAAGCGACATGATCACAGAGTGACACAAAATCAACCACCAACACTCCAAAGTAGATTAGAAACAACAATTGGTGTATATAGTAAGTTCTACGACCACCGACAACTCTATTTCATGTATTTCACAAAAAGCCCTAAATCTGAAAAAATGGCCATGACATCAAGAACTATGAAATTGAAGAACACCAAGAAGGATGAGTTCAAGCTCATCAAGAATTTGGCATGCGAGGAACCAATTTACAAGATTCACCTTGAGGTTTCCTCACAACCTGGTGATGCTGGAGCATTCTCATGAATACCAGCTAGGGTTTTTCTTATCGAGGACGTTCGAGCATTTATACACTACAAAATTGCAAAGATAGGTGATTCAGAGGTTGAACAAGATTATAAGAAGCTATGCAATGAAGATGGAACATTAAAAGATGAGCATAAACACATAGAGGTGAAAGGGCTCACAAATTCCCTATTATTCCTAAAAGGTTTCAAAACTGAGTGGATTCGGTTAGTACTAAGCCGAATGCACAATCATAAACTTTGGCTAGATGAACCAAAGATGATAACCCAAGATGTTATCCATGTAGTCATCGGTTACCCTATAACTGAGAAGGTAAAAGCACTGAAGCATCCACCCAAGGCTTAGACTAAGAGGATCACAGGAGCCAAATGGGATGACAAAGGATTAAAGGTATCAACTATAACCGATGATGAGATGAAATTCAGAGCATGTGTTATCAGTTACAAATTCTTCCAAGAAAGAAGGCTGAACAACATTTCATCCAGTGTAGTAGACTCAACCTACAAGATTGTGAAAAAGGGAACAAAATTGGACTTATCCGAACTCCTACTGAATCAGTTAGAAGAAAATTTGAAGACTATAAGGAATGCAAAAAAACAAACACATGTAAGTTTGGCTCACTCATAATGTGCATTTTCTTCTATTTTCAAGAAACATTTCCATTGGTAGGAGATTTCAAATGGGATAGTACAAAACCAATCATCATGCAAATTAGTGAACACATAGCCTCACTAGGAGATAATTTTGAAATAGTCATGGATGAATACTTTACTATATTCAAATACTGAATGCAGAAGAGGGTAAGGATCCCCCAACAACTCATTGAGAAGTATAAAGATGAAATATGTTTCATGGTTGATATAGACCATACTTATATCAAACCTATAGTACCAAGGAAAACATGGTTACAACCACTGGAGTATGAGATAAATATAGATCAAGAATCTAAAGCAATTGATGCATTAATGAATGAACCTTTGGACAAGAAACAACCTAAGTTTGAAACCTATGAGGAGCCAAAACAAGAATCAAATCTAGCCTGGTTGTTAACAAAATTGTTAGGAAAAAAGACAAAATGGTAAAGAACCTTAAGAAGATACTGTCGGCAACTAAGGAAGAAATCGAGTAGGAAGAGGAAGTTGAAAAGGAGGAAGAAACTGAAGGACAGCTAGCTATAAGTGAAGCTAAAGAAAAGATTGACTCAGAGGCCATAGAGTTAGATTCATTATATCCTCCACCAACTAAGAAACCAAGGACCACAACTGCTTCTAGAACAAGAAGCCAAACATCTAAGGATTCAACTCCTTCACCTTTGAAGAAAGGAAAGGTAAGAACATACAAGAGGAAAGTGGCCACACCAAAGAGAGGGTCAAACAAAAGAATAAGTAAACTCATCAGAACACAAGAAGAAATTGAAGACATAGAGCAAGATGAAGCTGCAGAGGCATAAAATGTCAAGGCTAAAACTCAAGAAAGCATTAACGACATTTGTAAATCTATTGCAAATTCAGGATCTATTACAGATTCTAAGATTAGAAGATGGTTGAAACTAGATCTAGAAGATCAGAACAAAAATGGAGATGCCATCACAGAAAAAATGTACAAGTTCAAATATGTACCAATTGAGTTCAAAATAAAAAATGTACCAAAGGAACTCTTGCACAGACTATATGCTAGATAAAAATTCACTTTGAAGAGTGAGAAGGAAATAAGAGAAAGAGTACTTGTTACTCTCATGCCTTCTGAATCCAAGAAAGAAGAAATTGATGAAATGATAGAGAAACACAAAAAGGAGTTCTCACCAAAGTTGAGAGCCTACAAATTTCTTGAAGGGAAGCTTATAGAGATGGAACAAGAGAGCCACAAGAAGTGGTGTAAAATTCTAAATAGACCTACTGAGGAAGAAAGGCTTGAGAAAGACCTACAAAAGAAAGATGTTAAGGAAACTCAAGAATAGATCTTAATAAAAGATACAAAAGATCATATATCTGTTGAGTTAGACAAGGAAGAAGAAGACACAACCGGAAACAAAAACATGGATGTTACAGATGAGTCATGGCCTAACACCACAAATGAAAACATTGTGGATAAAACTATCATTGACACTACCGATGATCCAACAGAGGAAATAAATAAAGATGAAGATGTCAATGTTGCAAAGGACCCAATCGATGAGCAAGACACAATGATTGATACTGCACAGGTGAACATACCAGGAGATATGCCAATATTGATACAAGCTATCAGTATTCTACAAGAGAAAGACAAGTCACTTGAAAAATTTATTCCCAAGGATGCAAGGGAAGAAGGAAAGAATGACAACACCGATGATCAGCAAGACATCAAAGATACTCATATAGTAACCGATACTGATAAGGTTACGGAAAGAGATACAAAGGAAGAAAATGGAGACATAAAAGAAAAGGATGTACAGACAAAGACAGATGAAGTGCATAAGGACATCGATGAAGGAGATAAACCCAAAGATGGCACTCCTGAGGAAACCAACAATGTTGCTACCAACAATGTGAAGGTTAATGTGGAGACGTCTACAGACACCCGACAAGATGAACTGATACAAAGCAGAAAAATAAGCACAACAGGTAACTTATCAAGCACAACTGAGAAAGCTAAGAAATTAGCAATGGTACTGCACTCAAGTGCTACACAAAAGAAGAAGAAGAAATCTAAGAAGAATAATTTGGAAGTCACTTTGGATGAAATCATTGAGATACCAAAATGTGACCCAACTACACTTGATTTTGAAGCATTACAAGAATACAATGAAATATGCCAAAGGAAGGCATTACGTGAAAAGCTGAGGAAATAGTACCGATACTCAATGGTACTAGAAACAACTAGGGACATCTTGCACTAGATTGTTCCCAATGTTGATGTTGATCAAAATAAGCTAATTCTTGACCAATAAGCCACTCTCACCAAAGTAATTACCACACAGAATATTGATGCAAAAAAGGAAATTGAAGAAAGAGAAGAGCATAAGTACCAGTAGAAACTCATTGAGAACATTAGCCAAGAAGTGGGAATAATCAAGGTAAAGCTGTCAGAATTCATTAGTGAATTAGACCCAATTATAACTGAAGCTATTTCCTTGATTCAACAACTAAGCACATTGGACAAGTTCATTAAAGGTAATGTTAGTAATAATTGAGAGGGGAGGGGGGGGTGAATCAGTGGCCTCAAAAATTTATCCTTTAAACTTTAATCCACCAATTAATACACCTTAGATTATTAAGTCCCTATAAGATGTATGCCTTTGAAATAATTGAAATAAATGACTGTCTGTCAGTTTACCTTGTCTATCCTTATTCTTCTTGATTACTGATAGGTAGTAAAACTTATTTACCGATACTCAGTAAATATGCAGAGTATACCAGTCAATCCAGAAATGCATATGTGAAATGTAAAACAATAAAGTAATAAACCATACACACATGACACATGGATTTTAATGTGGAAACCCTGTTAAGGGAAAAACCACTGTGACCGGTACCCCAAATGTTCACTCTTCTGAAGTGAGCCCTGTTAGGAGCCAACCGTGTTAAACATTACAAACACACTGTTAAGTGCGACCTTGTTAGAGGATTTTTATACATAGGTTGTCACTAAGTATCTGGCATCTATGCTACCATCCTTGAATCAGCCTCTAGACTGTCAATATGTTTTATGCTAATCTTACTACCATCCTTGAATCAGCCTCCTTCTTAGACTATCAACAAGCTTTAGGTAAGACCAATGCTACTATCATGAATCAACCCTTTTGGTAATCTGTTAGGATATACCTCAATTATAGAAGATGGTTAAGTCCTGCTATGTTAAGAGACTTAATACTTCAATGGTTAAATTGAAACACAATGACCAGTTTCTAATGCAACTTTGAATTGTAGATATTCAGATCTATTTACGTACACTACCTCTCTGATCAATGTATCAATTCAATTCCTTTATGCTTCACTCTTTCTACTCTGTGATGTTGTGCTTCACTGTTCGTCGGTGTCTGCAGAATTATTTAGCTCTCCCTTAGCTTGATTGATCAGGACTATATGAAGCTTAACCTTCACCAATTTCTCTTCAGCATCTTCTTTCAATTCACTCCCCCATGTATCTGATTGCTTTTGGAAATGAATTATGCTTGTCTCTTATATAGACATGATATTCCTTAATTCTTGATTCTTGATTCTTGATTCTTGGCGTGAAAAACAATCCAGCCAAATTGATTTACGACTTTAACTCCTGATTTATCTCGTAGTTATCTTCTTGCCAACTATATAAATCAATTGCTTAATTGTGGTCAAATAAAACAAATAAAACAACCAATTAAGTCTACCCTTAAGCTCTGCCAGCTAGATATTTTGTTATTTTCTGATCTCTCTGTTTAGTCGGTCAATTCTGCAGTTCATCGCCGGTGACAACTGCCAGTTTCATCGGTGCAATTTCAATTAGCTTCGAGATCTCTGTCCGTCGGGCATCATTGGATCTTTCTCTTTAGGCAACACTATTTTCAGCTTGTCGAGCATCCTGTGATTCTGCTTCGTCGGGCAACACTATCTTTTGCTCGTCGGGCATCACTGTGAATTTTTCTCTATCTTTACCAATGGTGTGCACTCTGTCGGTGTTGTCTTTCACTTTGTGAATACATGAATTTTATGCATTTCTGAAAGCATAACCTCTATTCCATTGATTCTCTAAAGTATTTAGAATTATGTATATGACCATATAGATGATATCAAGTTGACATCAATGACAATACAAACCATTAACTGATTTAATGTCTTGTATCATCTTCAACTTAACATTATCAAACATTCAATTAGTTACATGTCATCAATCTCTCCCTTTGGCATT
>MU224910.1:3903209-3927290 GCA_018584345.1 Thuja plicata | reverse complement strand
TGTCTCTGACTAGATTTGCTTATTCTCATAGAAGACTTGAATGCAGACTCTAAACTTGGTAGGACACTATTATCAAAATTATTCATCTCAAATGAAATCAGTCTACCAATCAGGCTATCAAGAGTGATTGTATTATTTTCTACTACTCTCATTTCTTGAATAGCAGAGACTCTAATAGCATATACAGGCAATAAGGTTCTTAAGATTTTATTTACCACTGTCTCCTCTTCAAGTGTACCTCCAACACCTCGTAGAGCATTGACTACTTCTTTTATTCTTGTGCTGTACTGAGTGATGTTTTCACCTTCTTTCATTTTGAGATCATCAAACTTTCCTCTAAGGATTTCTGCCTTGGCTCTCAGAACATTTTTATCACCTCCATGTACAAGCTTTAGCTTATCCCACATTGTCTTTGCTTTTTTGCAATCTTTGACATCCTCAAATTTAGCATCAGAGAGTGAGGCAGAAATCTCTATAACCATACAATTATGTTCATGATTTACTCTCAATTGATCTATCATCAATGGTCCTGTAGGAAACACATATTCAGTATCTAAGTATTGAGTAATATCATTGCCAATACCTGATAAGTGGAGTTTTATCCTACTTTTCCATGAAACAAAGTTGTCTTTGTTCAACTTGGGCACATCTTGTCTGTTCATCTTGTGATCTTTACTTAGGTCTTGAAACCTTACTTCTAAGCACACAAGCTCTGATACCAATTGTTAGTAATAACCGAGGGGGGGGGTGAATCAGTGGCCTCAAAAATTTATCCTTTAAACTTTAATCCACAAATTAATACACCTTAGATTATTAAGTCCCTACAAGATGTATGCCTTTGAAATACTTGAAATAAATGACTGTCTATCGGTTTACCTTGTCTGTCCTTATTCTCCTTGATTATCGATAGACAGTAAAACTTATTTACCGGTACTCAGTAAATATGTAGAGTATACCAATCAATCTAGAAATGCATATGTGAAATGTAAAACAATAAAGTAATAAACCATACACACATAACACATGGATTCTAATGTGGAAACCCTATTAAGGGAAAAACCACTGGGACTGGTACCCCAAATTTTCACTCTTCTGAAGTGAGCCCTGTTATGAACCAACCCTGTTAAAGGTTACAAACACGCTGTTAAGTGCGACCTTGTTAGAAGATTTTTATACATAGGTTGCCACTAAGTATCTGACATCTATGCTACCATCCTTGAATCAACCTCTAGACTGTCAATAGGCTTTATGCTAATCTTAATACCATCCTTGAATAAACCTCCTTCTTAGAATGTCAATAGGCTTTAGGTAAGACCGATGCTACTATCATGAATCAACCCTTTTGGTAATCTGTTAGGATATACCTCAATTATAGAAGATGGTTAAGTCCTGCTCTGTTAAGAGACTTAATGCTTCAATGGTTAAACTGAAACACAATGACCTGTTTCTAATGCAACTTTGAATTGCATATATTTAGATCTATTTACATACACCACCTCTCTAATCAATGTATCAATTCAATTCCTTTGTGCTTCACTCTTTTTTCTCTGTGATGGTGTGCTTCACTGTTCGTCGGTGTCTGCAGAATTCTTTAGCTCTCCCTTAGCTTGATTGATCAGGACTGTATGAAGCTTAACCTTCACCAGTTTCTCTTCATCATCTTCTTTCAATTTAATCCCCCGTGTATCTGATTGCTTGTGAAAATGAATTATGCTTGTCTCTTATATAGACATGATATTCCTTAATTCTTGATTCTTGATTCTTGGCGTGAAAAAAATTCCAGCCAAATTGATTTACGGCTTTAACTTCTGATTTATCATGTAGTTATCTTCTTGCCAGCTGTATAAATCAATTTCTTAACTGTGGTCAAATAAAAAAACCAGTTAAGTCTATCCTGAAGCTCTACCAACTAGATATTTTGTCATTTTCTGATCTCTCTATTCTGTCGGTCAGTTCTGCAGTTCGTCACTGGTGACAACTACCAGTTCTGTCGGTGCAATTTTAGTTAGCTTTGGGATCTCCGTCCATCAGACATCATTGGATCTTTCTCATCGGGAAACACCTTTTTCAACTCGTCAGGCATCGTATGATTCTACTTCATCAGGAAACACTGTCTTCTGCTCGTTGGGCATCACTGTGAATTTTTCTCTGTCTTTACCGATGGTGTGCACTCTGTCGGTGTTGTCTGTCACTTAGTGAATACATGACTTTTATGCATTGCTAAAAGCATAACCTTTGTTCCATTGATTCTATGCAGTCTTTAGAATTATGTATATGACCATACAGATGATATCAAGTTGACATCAATGACAATACAAACCATTTACTGATTTAATGTCTTTTATCATCTTCAACTTAACATTATCAAACATTCAATCAGTTACATGTCATCAGATAATAGTGACAACATAGAAAATTTAGATACAGATCTAGCTAACAATGCTCAAAGCTTAACCACCGATGGAGACAATGCAATTAAGTTGCATTATGAGAAGATCATTGAGATAAAAAGGTTAAGGTAAGAAGTGTGGGAAGCAGAGACACACTTCAGGGAAGAAGTCGCCAAGCTCCAAACTCAAATTCTACCAAATCTTAGATTGCTTCAAAAACACATCAGTTCAGCATGAAAACTAATAGAAACCCCCAAGATGTATGTAGCAGACAAAATCTACGATATGCATTCCAAGATAACACTTGAGCACATGGCTCTAGAGAACTTGAAGGAAAAATGAGAGAAAATGATGGAAGACATGAACTCTTCACACTCCCACATTTTTGATAAGCTATAAGGTATAGACCTTTGCCCTTAATATCAAAAAAGGGGGAAAATGATATGAATTCATATAGAAAATGATATATATTATATGTACCGATAGGCAGGCAGTATACAATACTATACCAGCATATACATAGGGGGAGTCATGAAATGACTAATAATATGACTAAGGATTATATATGTTGTATATACTTAACATTTTGTTAGTATTTTGCACATATCAATTTTTTATACTAATGTCAAAGGGGGAGATTGATGACATTAATTTTCCATTAGTATGCAAACAACACTTTCGGTAAGCATACACTGAAAGACAGAACAAAGAGAAAACTAAAAAAATCATATATAAAAAGATCACCAAGAATGGCTAAGTACAAACTGAACCGACAACACAACTTTGTGTGTACACCAAAATTGAAAAGAAGAAGGATAAAGAGGAACCCAACAGAGGAACCCGACATACAGGATATAGTGTAAACCGAAAGACAAAACTGAGAGAAGAAAACTAAAAGACAACCAACTAAATTACAAAGCATAACCAACCGACAGAAACTGAGAGTCATTTGCAGCCCACAAAAAGTGGATCTGACCTCCATGTCAAATAAAAATGTTAGAATCTATTTATAGAATCTTGATTTGTTTTTAAAACCATTTCTTTAGGGACAAGGAACATGAATGTAAGTGCTTTAATCAGTCTAACTGATTTAAAACACATAGACTAGGAGATCAAGGTAAAAGTTGTAAACCTGATCTTAGAGTTAACATCATTTTTTTGTGAAACTTGATGATGTCAATCTATCTTATAAATAGATGATGCAATCATTCATTATACAATGATGTGAATATGGAAAAGAGGATGAATGAAGCCTACGAGCACATCTATGGATCAGATTGAAAGTTTCAAGAACCAGAACAACAAAAGATGAAATTGGTTAGCAAGAACCAAGAATAGAGGCTACCGAGAATCAGAGGTATTACTAAATCACATAAGGTGATAATCTTATTTATGTAAAATTAAATGGATCTATATTAGCAATAGGAGATTGCATTTACCAGGTCAATTTGTAATTTACTATCATTCTAACAAGTGGAGAAAAGTATAAAAATCCTTTCAAGGAAGGTGGATTTAATAGTCCAACTACAAATCTCTTAACTGAGTGCACACTCAACAACATTTCTAAAGCTCTTAACAGAGTAGACTTTAATAGGTCTCCACAAATACTCTTAACTAGGTAGATCATCATAAGTGATCAAATTGTAAGCCTTAACCAACCCCTTCCAATTTGCAGATAGTGAAGATTTTGTGGGTGCCATCCCCACCACAGTTTTTACTTCCTCACAGGAGCTTTCTGTGATATCATATCTTGTGTTATGTGTCAATTAATTTCATGAATGTTTCTATGAATGTTCACCTGTATGTTAATTTTATGAATTGATATAACTCACAGAAAGATAGTATAGATAAGATGAATGGATATACAATTGATTACACAAAAGTTAATTCATTAAAGGATACAAAAGTTTTAGAGGTACTGATTCACCCCTCCCCTCTCAGTACACACTTCCCATTAATTCCAATAGAAAGGTGTCAACGTATTGCTAGTCATGAGTGAAGAGAATATATGAAAATATAGTAGGCCTAGCTAGCAGAATTATCATAAAGTATTAATATATCAGTGACATGATGAATAGTGAGCCTTTGATAGTCCTCTAAACATGAAAACCATAAAAAGGAAGTCTAAAATGCATGAAGAATAGCCACAACGGTACCATGGTTGCATCCTACAACATTGAAGAGGGAATTTTTGGTTTACCAAGAAATCAAAATATGCCCAATGATAGAAGATAGTCATGATCCAGAAGAACCAAAGAGAATTGAGAAGGTCATTTAGGCCCTTCACTCAACATGGTCCTCAAGGGTGGTGAAATATGAATTCTTTCAATTGAACATGACAACAAAGAAGAAACAAAAATTACTCTTGAGAAAAAAATTAAAGAGCTTAAAGAGCACAAATATTGCAGTCAAAAGATCAAAACATAGAAAAGGGATAGTTATGAGGGTTTGAAGAAATACATAAAAGATACAAATGACTACCAGCTCTAACAATTTGACAATGATATATATGAAGGTACAAAGAAGAGAATTTATGGCCAATAAAAGAACACAAAACCCTCGAAGAACATGTATCATTATTTTTGAGAAAGCAAATTAGTCAAGGAGAGGAAAGCCATAGTCTGAAGATGTAAACTCTCTTACCTTATATTTTCTTTAGGTTGTAACTTCTCAGTTTCAAAAAATATATTGATTGAAAGACTTGTTAAGTTTCAAAAAATTAATAGAGGTAGGAATTAAAGTATGCCACACCAAACTAGTTGGATTTGGTATTTGACCCCATTTCAATAGTTTATCAACATCTCATAGTAATTTAACTAGGGCTCAGATTTGGAAGCCCAACTAATAAATATATTACTAGTTAAGCTCACCCATTTAAGTTTCTTGTTTATAATTTGGATCCATATAAACATGTCAAAATTTGAGCGATTTAGAATATTGTACACTAGATGTTAAACATAAAACAGCTAAAGAAAGTAAAATGAAAGCAATAAAAGTAGATTACTGCACCTCTAAATTGGAGACCTTGCTAATTCCCATTAGTTCCTTCTTGACCATCGCTCTACAATGCCATGAATGTGAACATTAGATCAAATTTGCATGCATACAAACAAAAGTAAACTAATCAAACAATAGGATTTAAGAGTACAATTGAAAATTACCTTTTGATCAATTTTATTTCTCTTGTTCAGCAATATTATTCTATTCTTCTTTCCTCCTCCTTCTCAACACTATTATAAGATTGCATTTTAGCTTCAACCTCTTTCTTTTCTTTGTTAGGGATTTCCTCATAATTTTTTATTCCATGTATTCTACATTTAGGTTTAATTACATGCTTTCTTTTCATATCATACCACAACTTCATTTGGTAGTCAACATCACTCCCCCTCTTTTGATTATACTTTATTATTCTCTATGAGGGAAGAGATTTTCATTTTTCAACCTTTAGCATTTGGACCATGATTTTGTGGTCAAATGAAACCAAGGTTGTGCTTCTTCATCCTATGCATATTTATTCCTTTCAAATCATAAAATAAGGATAGGATAAAGAAGCACAACCTTGATTTCATTCCACCACAAAAAGTGTGGTCCAAATGCTACATGACAACCAAAATGTAAACCTCTTTCCTCAGAGAAAATAAGAAAGTACAATCAAAAGAGGAAGGGAGAGTGGTTTTGAATACCAATAGAAGTTGTGTCAACATGAATTAATCTCACAAAAATATAATAATCTACCATCCACCCATTCAGTTCTATGATGAGTACAAACCTGCACAAACAATTCCAAAATAAAACAAGAGCTGGAGTGTAGCATAGTTCTTGCCAAGTGCAGGAAAGGTGGTTTGGCCAGATAGAGATGGTTTTATAGGATAAATGCATCTATTTTATTATGGTTACAACCCAATATCAACAAGAAATTAATTACAAGAATATAAACTAGATTTAGTCAAATTACCTAGCTTCAAATACAACCAAACCACTCACAGATTCCTTCTTCTGGCAATGTTGATGAAGACAAAATAGTGAAGTTGTCAATCGATGATTTCAAGTATGACTTGAAGCTTTGGATACCCCAAAGATAGGAAGAGATAGACAATGTTCATTTTTATTTCTCTCTTCCTATCTTTGGGGCATCTGATGATTCAAGTGAATTTAGGGTGCAATTTTTAGTCTTTTGATGGTTGATCTTTTATAGAATCAACTAATGAAAACAATCCACTAGGGCATTATTAATAAATGACCAAATCTCTTCACAAAAATATATAACTTTAGAATTCATTATACAAGAGTTTAGAGGAAGTGTTCCACTAATTTATAGACTATTCCTACGGTTGGAATGAAATTTATGTATTTTCAGAGAAGGTATATGCACAAGTGACAAACATGTAGATTTGACCAAGCACTACTAGGAGCTTGACCTAGCAACAAATGGACTAGTGATGATTTTATCACAATAGTACATCTATTTCTGGGTAAGCTCCTAGTAGTACTTAGGAAAATATGCATGTTCATCACCTATGAATATACCTTCTCTAATCAACTCTTATATACAAGTGAAGGTTGTATATTTTATATAGGTTGTGTATGTGCGCGTGCATGTGTGTGTGTGTGTGTGTGTGGGACCATTTGAATAGTGAGAACCATTTCAAAAACCCTATGGGACTGGACCTAAGTCTCAAGGGCTCATCATTGATGGCCTTTCCTACGTTCACGCTTAGAGAATTTGTAGTTTGACTTCATAGTCTCGAACCAGATCAATCTAGGTTCATCATAGTAAGGGTATAAAAAGAGCTTCAAAGGATTATCTTTACCTAATTTATAAAATACATAAGAGAAACATAATTCATGTCATACATAAGGGACTGGAACTATTACTTATGAATAGTGAGAACCATTTGACTAACCGTATGAGACTGGACCTAAGTCTCGGGAGCTCATCATTCATGGCCTTGCCTACGTTCATGCTCAGAGACTTCATAGTTCGATTTCATAGTCTCGCACCAGATCAATATAGGTTCATCATAGTAAGGGTATAAAAAGAGCCTTAAAGGTTTATTTTTACCTAATTTACAAAATACATAAGAGAAATGTAATTCATGCCAAACATAAGGGACTGGAACTATTACTTGTGAATAGTGAGAACCATTTGACTAACCCTATGAGACTGGACCTAAGTCTTGGGGGCTCATTATTGATGGCCTTGCCTAAGTTCATTCTCAGAGACTTTGTAGTTTCACTTCATAGTCTCGAACCAAATAAATCTAGGTTCATCATAGTAAGGGTGTAAAAATAGAGTTTATTATGTCATATCACTATATACCACTAATTTTCTTCCTCTAAATAGAGTTCATGTATTCATCTTATATAAATAATCTCTTCCCTACATTCAATCATTATACTCACATAACATTCATTAACACATATAAAATTCATTCACACACAAAATTCATGAATAATTCATTAACACATCATTCATCAACTATTACTAGTAGTAAATGTTCTAATTTGAATCTTTATGTGCTAATTTGTATAATAAGGGGTTAAGCCCTTTTTATGGTCATCTGTCATCTGTGACAGATTGTTATCATTTTTGTGCTTTCTTCTTTTATTTTGGTTCTATATAAAGGGTTTCGGGGCCCCTTCAAAACCTTTTGTTACCTTAATCAAAAACATTTACTAGTAGTAAAAAATAACATTCATTAAGATAACGTTATTTCATTAGCAAAAAATGTTAATTGCAATCATTTCTTTTTTGGTTTCTTGTTTGTTTTTTTAACAAAATGGCTAAGCGGAGCATCAATATCCTTTTCATTCCCCTCCTCTACTGATTCTGATATCAACACATGTCTCCTTATCATGTGTTTAGGAGGACTATGTTGTTGCGCCAAACGGGGGTCCACTGCAATAACAACTATATGGGTTAAATTTGCACCATTTTATATTAGTGTTACAAGTATTTCATTAATTAAAAGAACTATAAATCAAAAAATAAATTTAAAAGAACAAAACATAGATTTTCTTTACCTGACTGTGCCACATCTTCTATAATAGAATTTTTGTCATCTCCAAAGTCAACATGGTGATCACTCCGAACATCCTCCACTCGTTAAGCATGACGTTCTATATGCTCTAGAATATACAGAAAAAAGGTTACACCAATTTCAAATTTAGATGTTAAATCGTATTAATAATTACATAATTAATTTTTAAGAGAAAATGAACACCTCCATCGATACTACGTTCCACATTAGGGCCTTTGTCATGCGGTGTAGGTTCTATGTTAGGATTATGAGGCTGCATTGCAATGTCGTGCTCATTGGTATCATTGTTTGCTTTTAAAAAACAAAAATGGTTAATTTATGTTCAAAATTAACGTCAAATAGATTGTTTCTCAAGTATTCAATTTCAAATAATTTTCATTTTCCATATTTACCTGTTCAACCGATGTAGGAGACTCTTGGGTTGGGCTAGTGGAAGCTTGGCGTAGGTGTTCAACCACAACTTGATAGCCTTCCTTGAATGCAATATTTTTGTGTTTTTTGATGGCCTCTAAATTAAATTCTGAGCCCTGCATTTTTTGATTAAACAAAATTATTTGCAATTTATAAAAATTTAGATCCGTAATTTCATTTACTACTACTTACAATTTGTGCTTGAATTTTTGAATAACCACCAGAGCCAAGTTTGCGCTAGCCAATATTTTGTGGTCTGGCCTTTGTAGCCTTTGACGTGTCCTTCAACCTATGAAGAGTTTGAAATATGTTAGATTATATAGATATAAAGAGCACTAATTAGTGCATAATTATATTTTACTAGTAGTTAATACTATTGCATACCTTCTTTTATCATTTGGTGGTGCGATTCCTCTTTGAGTATCCCCTTTCTCCTTTACATCCAAAATGAATTCATTCTAATGCCTCACTGAAATAAAGGGAGGACACTCATACTTTTGGGTTGTGGATGAGACTCCTTCTATATGTGTCCCTCACAGTCTTAAGATGTTTGGCAGCCTTTTCTATAAAAAATTTCTCCTCAAAAATATTATTACCAAACTCATGTTGTAAATCTTTTATGAGCTGTTATTTTAATTTTTTTTCTTGTAAGTTCCACCTTTTAAGAAAAAACACAAAATTGTTAGATAGAAAAATTAACTAAAGTTGCGTATCGTGAATATAGTAAAAGAAATGGAATGAAAGGAAAAATATTGTACAAATTAATGATATGAAATAAAAATAGTGTGATAGGGTTAGTTCACTTATGATGTTCCACCTTGTACGTATGGTGGGTCCGAATATCTTTAATGTCAATTCATGAAGCGTTTATAAAAAGAATCGTTCCCTGCAAAAATGTCATGTGATCATCAATCCAAAACTTGTTATGAATAAGTAAATTACAATTAAAATATAAATAATAATAATTTTAAAGTACCTAGAAGCTTAAGATATTTTAAAGGCACCAATTCTTTATCGTCTATCAAAAATGACGTTTGCATAACTCCCATGCTAGAAACACGGGTAGATCCAGGAAATGATGGTGAATTATCACTAATATAAGTACTTTGATCTGTATCTAGTGTAGTAGTTGTTGGTGTATATCCTACTGCAGAAAATTAATCCACTATGAGATGCACCCAAGATTAAAGTACAAAATATCAAATCATAATGAACACAAAACCAAATATAGAAAAACAAGGATTTAAGAGGCATAGACCATGAAGGCATCAATGTTTGCATGCTCCTTGTTACCGACATTGCACTCAAAAATCTTAGATGGTCATTCCTTCTAGGAGGAGTTGCCTGGCTCACTTGATGACCTGAAAAATACATTGTGAGCAAAGACATTATGAAATAATAAGAGTAAGAGTATCTTTCAATATTGTTTGAGTGAAGATTTTCTTAAAAAAATTGAATTAGTTGTAACTGTACCTTTTCCTATAGCTGTATCTACGGTATCAGTAAGTCCAATGAAAAATGTACATTTCTAATCAGTAAGTCCAATGAAGTTTTAGAATGTTCCAAAGAAAAAATTCCTTGTAACTTGTTAACTTAAGGATTATTTTACCTGAGGTGGGATTTTTGCTAGTGCCGGCCTCACCGCGATGTCCATGACCAGGTTCTTGAGAAATCAAAAATTCCTATAATAAGAACACATAAATATTTTAGCTCATGACATAAAAGAGTATAAAATATAAACCTTTATTGAACTTTTGTTATAACTAAAGATTAATTACTGCTTACCTGATAATGACATACTTGCGACATCAATTCCTTTGTCCTTGTCTACATATCCATGGTTGGATTTGGATCCTCCATCATTTTAATAACTTCTGCAGTGAACTTTTTTAATTTTTTCCTCACCACATTTATAGGGTTAAGGATATCTGGGAGCTCATCCATATCTACAGTATCTACAACTATTTCCTCTATTGTTGCAGGTGCTTTTCCCATATCTTGAACATCAATTTGTGACAGGAATATCAGTAAAACTATCAGAATAACTCCAAAACCCTAAATAAAAGAACATAATAATATAACATTTTTTAGCTATCTAATTTGTACAATTTCAATAAGGTTTACCTTTGCTAAAGAATGGGTGGGTGGAGCATCCCCGCCACCTCTATCACGTGGGGGATCTGTTAGCATTTTTTCTTGTATCCTTCAGTTCTAAAAGAGAATATGCAAACTAGACTTGGGGATCTTAGTCCAACTCACATGAATCTGCTTCTTCATACAAATTGAGGGGCAAGAAAAGGCTAATTGATGAGGATTTGATCCTGCTTCTGCTTTGAGTTCCACACACTCAGGCGGGTGCACCTAAAATATACTAAATCTACATACATAAACACTTTCAAACTAAAACCTTTTATGTAGACATGAAAATCAGTGGATAGTTCTCAGACTTATAAGATATGGGAGTTCAACTCAACTAATCTTATGTAGGATCCCACCTACATGATCTGCTAAGAACTAGGAAAATGGCCAATGTGACAAGGATAAAACCCTTCTTCTCTTCGAACCCGGAGGCTTAGGCAGGCTAACCTATCAGATTCACTTCTATAAGGAATTACCAAAAGCATTTGCACTATTCAATGCAACTTACAAACAATTTATGCTCTTAAACAGAAAAGGGAAAATGACTTGATTTTAAATGATTGGTGATGAAATTGCATAACCAGTAAAGGACCAGTGCCTTATCTATTGGGAAATAGAGTCAAACAAATATGCATTCCCAGAAAACCCCAACTTCAAACTCAAAGAACCTGAATGAAATGCCTTACAATCCATTCTTCTCATTTCAATATCTCGACATCAAATTTATGTGTTGATCCTAAACTCTCAGAAATTGCATTCAAGATTTAATCTCTCCTTGAAAGAAACTTGAAAAAAAAAACCACAGCTACCTTGTAACTGGTGCATTAACATGACTTACAAATTAATACACAAGAATTAACACCAAGCATACAAAGACATCAAACAAATATTTGAACAGGGATTCCATCATTATTCATTGAAATTCATCTGGAACTGAACATTGCAAGACCATGAACACAAAGAAATAAAACTCAAGAGCCTGAATACTGCCCAGCAGCATAATTTTCACCATCCTTCATACAATTAGAAGAAAAACTAGATATAGGAGAAATTGAAAAATAATCCTCTTCACCGACACCTGTCTTCTTCCCAAAATATCTGCAACTGCTCAAACTACAACTACAAAAATCTGATTTGATTTTCCCTCAATTGGTCTACAAAATCATGATCTCCTTTCCGAGACCTTTCCGACAACATATAATACTCTATAATTTGGATCAAATTTGCCCTCTGAAACTTTTGTCCAAGTTTTCCTTCCCATGCAAATTTCCATTTAAAAGTTTGAAATATTTCAACTTGAAATAAAATACTTTTCAATAGTTGGACTATTGAAATGAGACAAATTTAACTTTAATATTTCCCCTTTTCCAGATTTTGTCTCATTGTGACACTTGTCACCTAGGCTTAATGGCTTAAAGGGTAGATGGTGAGCATCTTTCCCCTAAGCCATTAAGTTAGCCCTTGGATCTTTTTCAACTTGCTCACCTTTTAATCCTTTTCCCTTTTGTGATGGATTTAATTAAATATTTCAGTTTAACTCATTATTTCCTCAGAATGCACCAGAATGCGACACTTGTCGCTTAGGCTTAATGGCTTAAAGGGTAGATGGTGAGCATCTTTCCCCTAAGCCATTAAGTTAACCCTTGATCTTTCTAAAACTTGCACACTAGTTAACCCATTTGATGAAATGAATTTAAATTAAAAAATAATTTGAATTCTACACATCTCACCAGAATGTGCCAAGTGTCACCCTCTGATTGGTTTGCAGGTCCACTTGGCGCCACATGTTGATCTCTGATTGGTGCCTCTAAACTGCATTTGACTTGTGCCACTTGGCACCTACTGGGCACCACATGGCATCCTCTGATTGGTTGACCAATCCACTGAGCGCCACTTGTCACTTGCGCCACGTGGACCAATGGCTTAATGGCTTAGGCTTATCTTCCTTGCAACTTTCTCATTAAGCCATTAAGCCATTCGTCGATTTTGGCCACCTTGAGATTCATGCCCAAACATGCAGCCTCTTATGCCCAGTCACTTTCCATGTCAACACTGTGGGTCCAGCCAAAATTTGGGCGTCTTCTCCTCGGGCATGGTTTTTGAGGCAAGTTCTCAGCTCCCACGTGCGCCCATAGTCTCCTCTTTCTTCTTCATATATCATATTGTGCATTCTTGTATATAAAATCTTCAAATGGTCTTTGTGGGATGCATGTGGGATAACTGTTTGATGATTTTTTTAAAGACTATGCATTTTACATCAAAATATTTGGGGCCCACCACCCTCTGAAACGTCCAGCCTAAGGGCCCGCCACAGAACCTCTTGCCTTTCTTACTTATTACATAATATAAGTGCTGGCGTATTTAAACATTCAAATGTTACGCTGACCCATGCATGTGGGATAAAACACTTAAACCTATGCAATATCATCAGCCTCCTTGCACCTTAATCCACGCTGGTCTATGCAAAGTACCTTTTAAAAACTTAGCTCCCCTCCCAAATCTGCGCAGGGAAATGACATTATACCTACCGATTGCATTGCGTGAAAGTTTCTAAAGCCTTACCAACAAATCCATTTTGTGCGCATCCTGCAATCATCCTATTTTATGAGATGGTTTTAACATATTCAAACTTTTCCTTCCTCTCATGTTTGGCATGGCAATGCATTGGTGGGGCAACAATTTAATGTGCAGCTTCTTGAGTTCTACTGCGTAGACAGCTCACATGCTTGTATGTGCTTCCACATTCTGCAATATATTTCTATTTAATGCTTCACCCATGTATTGCGTAGGGCTTTGTCTCTCATCCTTGCCAATAGCTTTGGCATTTACTTAGTGCTAGAGTCTCTTGCCATGGAATTTTTTACATCTGCCCCTTGCATATTACATTAAAACTTTACATTCCTTCCTCACGCGTAGCCATGGAGGTGTTTACATGTTAAGATGTAAAACCAAATTTTATTTTGATTCCCCCTCTATGCTAAATTCATTTTCTTGAAATGTTCCAAATGTCTTGACCTGAAGATGGAGAAATACAGAATCAACTATGCTTCTTGGACACTGGAGTAGTCAATGATAGTGAATTTTGAGAAAGTTGTGCTAGTGAGGTTGATGCTCTAGACTTGGCAATTGGAGGCTCACAAATAAGTAATTGCAGAAGTAATGGTATTGCATCATGCTCCACAGTTAGATGTTGTAGTCTTTTATTTGAAGGAATTGTAAAGTGAATCAAGGTTCTTGGAAATTGCTAATAATACCCAAAACAACAGCCTTTTATCCTCTCTGAGTGATATTGAAAGAAGTTTCACCAAAGAAACAATGTGAGTTTTTCCAAGTTGATCTGCTAGATCTCTTCCTGATACATCCTGAGAGGCCATTAGTGGGCATGCCATGCCATTAAGTTCTTGAAGTAAGTAACCCTAAATAACAGGCCCAATAAGGTTCAAAAGTGAGAGTAATTGACAAATTATGTCATCATTTTCCAGTGCCCCATCTGATAAGTCACATTTCCATTCATGACCACTGTTGGCAAGCTAAATTTTCCAGTGTTGCTATTGCTGGCTCTTTCAAACTCATGAGAACTGAGGTAACAAAAACTAAAAGCTGGAGAAGGGGAGGTATGATTCCAGCATTGATCATATATTCTATGTTCTGGGAAAGAGTAGATAAATTCTGCAAAGCCCTCAATGCAGCTAATTTTTCTTCAAGTTTTCCTAACATATACATTTTCACCAAAGTGGATATTGCCCCTTCATGCCCCAAGGTGACTTTACTTTGATCTGTGAGCTCCATTCTTGCTAGTGCATTTTCCATGGGAATCTTGGTCATATCTGAACCTTGAGCCTTATGAGAAATTTGTGTTGAAATTTGATCACTTCATTACAGCCATACAACCGAAAATTGAAGAGTGAATAAACTGGACTCAAAATAGCCCTTGAAAAATTAGCAAACTAAATCTCAGGTCTTTGCTACTATATGTGGGGAAACAATTTCATATAGAGAGTACAGATTCACTACCAGCATCTTTTGAAACCCAATAGGTCCAAAGATTTTAAACACCCAAGTCGCCTCTTCAAAAAAATTCTGCAAATTACACTGTCAAATAACAATAAACACATTTGGTTTTGACTTTGAAAACAAGTCAAATGACCTCCTGAAGACCCAAGCATGGACATTTGGAGTATGCTATATGGAGAATATGGATCCAAAAGGGCGGCTCTTGACAATCATCTAGACACATTTGGCAGCCCCTCAAAAGTAGCCACTTGGAGATACAGGAAACATAAAACATGAGGAATAATGATTTCTACAAATGAAAAGAGTCTTGAAATGTGTGCAAACAAAACCCTCTGGAACTGAAACCTTGCAAACTTGGAGAAAATTTGGTCTATAATTCAGGGAAACCATCTTCTTGATGTGACCAATCACAGTATTCAAGATATAACCTCACAAATAGGGCCTCTGACCAAGCTGTGCAACTGATCTACATCAAAATGTTAGAAACTGCAAACAGATTCATCATGACCTGAAAATCATCAGGATAGCACATTTCCATGCCTAGAATACCGGGGAGTTTTCAATTATCCATCTCACTCAACCAGATGTAAAATTGTAAGACCTCAAAATAGGTCATTCAAAAATCTGCATTTGACAGTTTGGCAAACTGATAGAAACTGCAAATGGAATGGGCTTAGCAAACTAACCAAATGGACTTGCTGTGACCTAAAGATGGAGAATTAAAAAGTATTTGACCTCTATAATGGATTAAAAAATGAATTTTTTCAATTAGGTCACAAGGTCAAAAGTTACAATCAGTTGAACAGAGCTACTTAGAATTCTAATCAATTACACAATGCATGACAACAACAAACTACCAACTTTGAGGGGTTTGAAAACTAGTCAAAACATATCGAAATGACTTGGGATTTGAAAAATAGGTTCTTTTATATGCATAATAAACATCCCCAAAGTGGTGGGCCATGACACTCAATAGGACACAAGATATTCAATTGTGAATTGGGCCTGTTACAACAAATTGACACTTAGGCAGAAATGCAGATTTGGACAAGTGCTCAAAACAAGACATCACAAAACAACTCAAAACTTGAAATTAATGACCTGGGATGTCTTCAAATACCTAAACAAGAGTGATAAGTACTTTCCATGCATGGAAAATTTCAGAATCTCATCTAGGAAAATAGGCTCAAAAAGCACTTGTAGGGGGTCAAAATGCAAAATTTTAACATGGTACTTCAAAAACCCTTACTACTTTTTTCAGTCCCAACAAGATCCATGTCATCATGTGACAAAGATTAAACATAAAACCTTTAGCAAACTGAAAGCAATAGACTTAGCAAAAAAAACTTATTAATAAAATGGTATATTGGAGTCATAAACTTGAGGTTACTTTAAATGGTATATAGTACTTACCACCCCCATGATAGTAACTTTGTTTTTATTCATGGGATTCAAATGATAATTTATTGGTAGTTCTTCCCCTGCACTTATTAATTTTATCGTACATACAAAAGCATGATTCCCCTCACGCACCTCAAATATGCAATTGGTTTTCTTATTAGTTATCACAGGTCGCGTACTATTTTTAAAACCCACAATATTCCCTGTTGTTTTTGGTCTCCCATCAATGTACATAGAAAATCTTTTACTTTGACCATTTTCTTTCCATTGTATATAATTTTCTGACAGTGCATACCTACGCATACTTTTTTATATTGATCAATCTAAATCCAATCGTCACAATTGTAACAAGGTCCAATAAACTCCATCAATTCAACAAGTTTGTTGTAACATACCTTTATCCCATCCATGGAAAATAGGCCCAGACCATGTAATGAGGATGGAGCTATGTGATATATCCTCTCGTTAACACAAAAATTAGTGTTAATTGGAGGTAGCTCCTTGGGTACCCATTCTTTCTCAAGATGTGTGCACTGAAAGGGCACTCTGATGTCACCTTTGGTCTCATCATCATAATAACATGACCCCCCCTTCAGCAAGGAAAAACTGCATGCATTTATTGAATTTTCTTCTAATCTTTTGACCTCTAGTTGATCTCCCTATTATAGCTGTACTACATGTCAAAATTTCATCTACCATTCCCACATTTTTCTCATTCGAGGAAGATAGATTTGACAAGTACCTATTTGGTGGTTCCTGCAATCCATCAAATGAGATATATAGTTGGTAAGGAGCAAGATATTTTTCTAAATGAGGGTAATGTTGATGAAGTCGGCCATAAAATTGATCTTGAGGGTAGTATTGTTAAATCATGAGCAAGTTAATACCTTATTATTAAACCACTCAATGAAGATGGGCGTAAAGAGAAAGAAATAAATTAATAAACTTTTTATACAGTGTATTGACTTATACCTACTGATCCATGTCACTATGCAGGATCCTCATCAAATGGGTTAAATTTCCTGCATATGTGAATTATTTATCTTAAGTTAGCTAAAAATTACATGATACGTATGCTACAAATTACGTAGAAGACAATATGAAAAATATGCAAGATCATAAACATGAACAAATTACCTTTACCTTATATATGGAATGCAAGATCATCAATAGACGGGGTGACAATGTGTGTAGTCAATTGCCTATTTCCAGAAAGGTTGACAATAAAAAAAAATATATACATGTAATCAACATCAATTAATTGAGCATCATAAGCAATACATTAGCTATCATAAATCACATATGTTGTAATCATTAGAATTGAACACAATGAATTAAATATACCATGCCATTAGAGTTGAATACAACAATAAATCAATATTAAATATATATACTAATCAATATAAATATATATAAATAATTAAATCACATACCTTGAACATTTCAATCATGTCATCATCATCATCATCACCATCATCATCATCACCACCACCACCACCATCATCTTCTTCTTCATCTTCATCTTCAGCGTCTTCTTCTTCCATCACATTATACTTTACTGGCCTTCCTCTTGGATCATGTCTAACAATAAATGACCAACCTGGTTTATGTGGAACCTCTAAGTAAAACATTACTCACATTGGCTTGGAAGAATATAGGGCTCATCTCCAACTGGCTTAAATGACCTTGTATTAATCATTGTAAATCCATTATCATGTTGAATAATAGTTCTATCAAGATCATTTTGATTCAGTCATAGCCTGTACAATTTGATGACGAATAGAACTAATTTGAAGGAGTTAAAGTCGCATTCAAGTATATCATCCAAGATGCCATAGTATCAATTTGAGATTGTTGAGTATGTATGTCATTTCTAGATAAAATATTAGTGACCTCGAAGACTGCAGTTATCCCAGAATCACAATTTTTCTTTGTGTCATCCAACTTTTTATGCAAAATTTGTGGCCATGATAGTACATAGCTTTGTGGTGCTTGACCTACAATTTTTCAAGTGTGTAAAAATTATTTGCATCATGAGTTAATATGAAACATATGGGTCATGATAATTAATAATTATGTATGTACCTGTCTACCTCTTAAACCACATGCTAGATCAATTACCATTGGCGTAACATTGAAATCTCCATTACGATGAGCTTCTCTAACCAATGAAGAAACACCTTCCCATGTTAATGTGAAACCATTTTGTTGATATCGTTCAATCCATACCGTCATCCAATCAAGATTATTTGCAATATATAAATGTATTGCATCCCAATCTTGACCAACTATATAAAAAAAATAGACCAATTACAAATAACTTATATTGAATATTTATAAGAATTAATTAACTACAATAAAATCTTATAATTACCTCTCACTTTTGTCAATCTACCTTTCCCCATCAAGTACTCCCCTTTGAATTTTTTAATCAAGTTGGGATCCCAAATACGATGTACATAGATCTTTGCTACAAACTTAGGAAGATATTCACTAATGTACACCATGGTCTGGTATACCATATATCCCTCCACCATAGAACCCTCAGGATGTGCTCTCTGTCGAACCAAGCCCTTCAAAAATTTCAAGTGCCTCTCAACCATTCACATTGACCTAGTTTGTACAGGTCCACAAAATTCAATCTCCTCAACTTTATGTATGAGGTAGTGTTCTTGTGCATTGAAAAAATTTGAAGGTAGACACTTTTGCATTTCACACATAAGATGAGGAAATTTTCTTTTCCAATATTTTATATCATCTTTATGGATTTATTTCGATGACAACCACCTCATGTATTTTCCAAGATCATATATAACTTGTTTGACACTGTTGTCGAAGTGGTGTGGGAGAGATAGAGGTAGAACATACTGCAATAATTGTAAAATGATCTTTCAATGTTTTATAAAATAATACAATGAAAACTACATGCAGTATACAAATATATAGTGAATAAAAAATAACATGAAGTACCTTAATAAATATATGTCAATCATGTGTTTTCATTCCTAGCCCAAATTCACTTTTCTTTGATATGAGATTGTTTATGTTTGTAGAAAATCCTGTGGGAAATCATATTTTTTGTATGACTTCTTTTATAGCATTGCTCTGCTACTCCAACAATAACCAAGGGAACTTATATCAATTTGGTCTCCATTTTTATTTGATCAAATGAAATTTTTCATTGCATGGTTGGATTCCTCAATGTCACTAAAATTTTTGACAATTTTATCTTTGTCACGCCTTCCATGCAATAATTTCCATAATGTCTTTGTTACATTTTTTCCAATATGCATAGAATCAAAAAAATGCACTATTGGCAGTTTCTCATAGTACGACAACCTACTAAATTGTGTAGGATAACATTTTAGTTCTTTTAGAAGTTGGTCATTGATGCCTTGACGAAATTCACGGGCATCAATTACATCATCAGTTAAAAAATCAAAATATCAAAATATAAATTTCAAACAAGAACAATCAGATGGAATGACATTACCTTGACAATTTATTCTATTGTATTCCAACTTCCATATGCGAGGTGTCATTCTCCGTGGATTTTATGTAGTCTCTTCTTTCCCATTGAAAATATGTTTTTCGATAATTTAGTACTTATAATTTCTGTGAAGAAAGTGTCTATACTCATCGAACACCTACTTTCCTAAACTTTTTGAATGATGAGATTTCATCTTTGGACCACAAACTGGACATGCAAATTTTCCTTTGTCTCAAGACCTACAAGATCGTGTATAATTGGATTAAATATGTTAATTTTTTGTTAGCACTATAACATACCAAAAAAGAGGTGTTAACAAGAGAACATACCACAAAAATGTGTTAGCCCAGGGGCATCATGTATTGTCCATACAAGCATTGCATAGAATTGAAATTTTCTTTGACCTATTGGTCTAGAGATGTCATACATAGTGACCCCATTCCATAACACCAACTTGTCAATAAGGGGCTCAATATATACATTCATATCTTTAACTTGGTACTTACCTACTTGAATGAACAAAAACATTACATTATTATTATGACCATTTTGATGGATTATTTATAATAAATTAATTTAGATGACTATTAAATGAAAAAATACCTAGAGAAATCATTTCCAACATTATGTGCTCCCTCTTTATGGACATCCAAGGAGGAATGTTATTGTTGATAAAAAAAACATGCCACACCGAGTAAACAGATCTCATCTCTCCAAATAGATTGACACCGTCCGCTGCCAATGAAAGCATGAGATTATGAGGTTCTTCTTTAAAGTGTGTCCAATTTTTCTCTATTTCCTTGAATTCCCAACCATCCTTGGGCATTCCCATAATTTCACCTTGACTTCTATTATGTGCATGGTAATCCTTAAATTTTGCTAAGCTAGTGCACCTGAATAATTGTTGTAGACATGGAATAATGGGAATATACCAAAAAACCTTACGAGGCACCTTGTTTGTTATTTGATCTGATCGATATCTACTAATATGACAATCAAGGCATTCTGTTGCAAATTCATGTTGTTTATGATATATAATATGATCACTCAGACATGCATGTATTATTTGATACTCCATTCCAATATCTTTCATAATGGCAGATAATTTTCTGTATGAGCAAAGTAGAATGTTTGATCGTGGTAAAAAACACACAACTATCAACCTACAACCAAATTAAATATAATTGGTTAATATAAATAATATTAATTGGTACATGATTCACCCTTTGTTAACTATACAAAAATTATGACTAAAAAAGATTAAAAAAAAGATAACATATATGACATACCTTAACATACGTGTGATTGCTACGTTGGATAAACCATTCATAACCTTCAAGTTCACCAATAACAATATAGCGGCAAGAAGAGTTGTTTGGGAGCCTTTGTATAGGGGCACCTATGCATTCTCAAGTATAGTTACATCAAGGTCATCTTCATCCTCATCATCAGTTGCGCTAGTGCCATCATCTTGATCATCGTGATCTTCTTCCATGGGATCATTACCTTCTACTTCGATATTCACACCTCCATGTTCCCTCATTTGGAAATACACATTGTCTAAATTGTCATGTTCCATAACATGAAACCTAGGGTGGTTGACCTATATCAAAATGATGACCTTAAATTAACCATGACCATGATTTCATCATCAATTCATTTCTTATGTATATAAATTTTTCAAATAATATATTGAAAAACATACTGATGGACGAAATTCATTTCCCCCTTCAATGTGACCATGCTGCCTACAATGTTCCTCAGCTATTTTGACTAGATAACTTTGAGTCTTTAAGCCCTTGCAAATATTGCAGGGACAATAACATTTTCCATCACCTTTTCTTTTAAAGTTAGACCACAATCTAGAAATTGTCTCCTTATTTTGTTTTGGGTTGATATTGTCAGACATGGTCTTTCTTGAATGGAATGACTCGTTACTTGTACATTGACTAGAATATTGGTGGAAGAAGGATTATTTATTTGCAACCTGCAGATATAGACACTGAACAACCATTTTCTCAACTCTAATTCTCTCACCATAAAGGGACATTTATAATAGCCACAGAAACCTGATTATTTTTAAATGGAATACACCAATGAGTACCATTAGAAATATCAACCGTTTAAAATCATGAACAGTAAACCTAAATCAGATAGCTCATTTTTTTATCTGCGTGTGTAGTCTCTGTGTATATGAAAAATGAATGAAATTCAAGGCCTAATTTATCAAGAGAAACAAACGATGTGAAACCCCACAATCGAAAACATGAAACCTAATAAAAATAATACAAAAATCGATTGGGATAATGGAATTCACAAAGTAAGGAAAGGTGAGAGGATCAATCAAATAATCAAAAAAAGAAACACGCTTTGTCAACTATGTTCAAAATCATGTCACCAAGCATAGACATAGAAAATCAAAAACAGACAAATGACAAGAAATAAGAAAAATTGTTATGAGAAGAGGTCAAAATAATATTCAAAGTATTATTATGAAATTTTCATGTTTATCACTTGTGAATATAACTTCTCTAGTCAAATTGAAGGCCTAATTTACCAAGAACAACAAACAATACAAAACCCCAATATCGAAAACATGAAACCTAATAAAGAACACTGCAAAACTTGATTGGGACAATGAAATTTAAAAATTAAGGAAAGGTGAGAGGATCAATCAAATAATCAAAAAAAGAAACATGCTTTGTCAACAATGTTCAAAATCCTGTCACCAAGCACAGACATAGGAAATCAAAAAGGGACAAAAGACAAGAAATAAGAAAAATCATTAAGACTATAGATAAGTCATTAAGACTATAGACAATAAAGTTATAGAAATGGACGGTTCTGATGCTTTGCCATTACAACAATTGAGAATTCATCATTTGGTACTTCTTGATGTATTCCATTTAGATATGTTAAAAAAATTTCTAGTAATGCTTTGGGGAATGCAATCATGTAAAACACAAACTATTTTTATTATTGTTATGAGAAGAGGTCAAAAGTAAATTTAACTAGTTTATGCATAAAAGGACATATGTTTAATATACTTGAATTGAATTATGTTAACTTAATTTATGCAATAATAAAAACCACCCACTCTATACCATTCAAAACATCTTCAATGTCCCTCAATAAGTCAGTCGAATCATCAATGCAAGATAAACAACTAATAACCAGTCAGAAAGACCTACTAGGGTTAGTAGGTGAATTAGTGTTTGGATTATTGTGAGTGTTTGGGGATCAAAGTGATTGTTGATTCCTCACCTAGGCAGATCAAATAGTGTGTTGAAATCCATAGATTGGATCAAGAACCTAACTGGTGAAGGGTTTCACAAATTACCAAGAATCAGAGAGGTGTTCCTAGCCCTTAAGCCTGAGAGGATGTTTGAAGACTTAGAGTGGGTGAAACCAAGTTGAAGAAGTGTCTTAACATCTTTCTATTTTGACATTTTCTTGTTGAGAGATTAGTTTAATGTCCCCTACTAGGTTGGACATAATTATTACATATATAATTCAAACTTACACTATATGTCCCAAGAACACAATAATTTAATTTAAAATATTTATAAATAGGAAGTAGCATTAGTTCATGTATATCCAATCATATTACTATTTGTCTTAATGAATGGAAGGTGTAGGTCTTATCCAAGTTACCTAGAGATCAGTGAATGGACTCCCTCAAAGTTTACAGGTCCAATTCCGTATCATGAAGGCTTACGGAATGTTGACCCCTACCCTCTATTGGGATAAGATCCATTGCTTGGATATATACAAGCCCCTCCTTGGAAACACTTTAGTCCCTTCCTCTTCCGGTACTAAATCGTAACAAATTTGAACATGGACAAATATGATTATGACTCCACTATTATTAATATATATATATATATATATATATATATATATATTAGATCATTCAGAGATATGTTACAGAACATTTAGATATATACATGATTCCGATTTCATCGTTATTAACATATACTATATATGATAGACTATATAAGGTTTTTTATCCTTTATAAAATGTATATATAATAGAAATCTCTTATATATACTTTATATATATATATATATATAACATAACTTCATCTGATTTCACTGTTATTAATATATATTTCTCATACACACATATCTTGTATATTATGTATATGCATATTCACTTATCAAATATAACATACATATATGCATTATTATTATT
>MU224910.1:3863617-3880058 GCA_018584345.1 Thuja plicata | reverse complement strand
TAATAATTAATAAAAGAATTAATTATTAATGCACCTAAGAGAAAGCTTAAGCACTAAAGAGTAATAACTTAACTAATTAAATCAACATGATTTAATTAATAAGAAAACTAATGATTACTCTAACATAATCTAATTAGGATCTCATCCTTGTTCACCTAATTGGGTGGCAGGCAATGGAGACACTGTCTGGGGACTCTTCACTAGAAAGGGGTTGCATAACCAATTCTACCATCCTTTAAAAGACTGGTTTTAAATTTAAACCTGAACTACGATGTCTCTGCGAGTTAGGTAGTAAAGGCAATCTATGATGAGCCCCCAGGGCATTAGGTCTAGCCCTTAGGTCTTTTACTTTTGAGTTCTTCCTTGATCTTACCACCCCTTACCAATATTTTACATATTTTTCATCTCTTTACGAAACTAGTTTTATATATCTTATGACCAATTTAGCTAAGTTATTGATGTATGCAAATCACTTGTAAGTAATAAGATATTACATTGTATTTAAATGAGTTTTAATGTTTTATAAATGAAATATTCTATTTTTTAGATAGTGTTTCTTTGTAAAGAGTTTTAGAACTCTTCAAAAATATTTTTTAACTTTAATAATAAAAATGTATTTATACTAGACAGTAAAAATAGAGTGTTGTCATATGATTACTTATGGTTAAACTAGATACTGAAATATTGCTTGTGGTTTTTGAAGCCACTTCAACCTAAACAAACTTTCAGGAAAAATTCCATCCCACATATATTTTTTACACACAACAAATTGTATTTGCATTTGAATAGGAATGTATGTTATCCTACAATATCAATATTTTTCCAATGATAGGAATGCAAAACATGCTTTAAACATTTCTATGGAGGCATCAATGTTCTTGGGTGCCTGTGCACTATACCTTTCACTTATGTATCATTGTGTCAAGGATATTTTCTTGTTCTTAATAAAACTCATTGGCCTCTTTCTCATGATGACTTCATCATCATTATAAAAAATTTTCTAGTTAATGAAATTTATATCCTTATGCATTATGCTGTTGTGATTTTGCCTCTTTTTTTGGACACTACTAATCATTGGTTTCTCTTTTTCCCTTGGGAATTCTTTTCAGGTAGAAACGGTAGGATACCATCTATCTTTATTGAAGAATCTTCATCAAAAGGGGATCAATTTCCTTTATCTTTAATCAAATAAGGGGTGTAGAATATTGCTCTATAGCGATTGGGTATAGAAATTGAGTGCTATACCCAAACAATGCAGAGCAACTTCTGCACCCTAGCTCGATTCCAGTGAACAAACATAAACACGAAAGCTGAGAAACATAAATGTAGATATCACAACAGCTGAGAAACATAAATGTAGATATCATGGTCACAATTTTTTGGAGACATGACATAATTGAATGGTATACCCAGACAATGCAACACAACCACTACTCTTCCGGTTCCAAGTTGACACTGTGGGATCCAAGAATAAATTTAGAGAGCAGAGGAGGGTCGTAACGAACAAAATAATATAGGGTCCCTATATTATTTAGGTCATTATGTCCCTCCTCCTCTGCTCTCTAAATTTATTCCTTATCTATGGTTTTTGGATCCTGCAGTGTCAACTTGGAACTGGAGGAGTAGTGGCTGCATTGCATCATATGGGTATACCACTCAAATATGTTGTGTCCCCAAAAATTTGTGACCATGATGCCTACATTTATGTTTCTCAACTATTGTGTCCCAGGACCCCTTATGACCCTTTATGACCCTTTACGATCCCTAAGAATACATCTTAGAGGTCTTAAAGTATTGTAAAGGGTCATAAGAGGCTCCTAGGAGGGGCCAGATGAGCTTCCACCTTCATGTGGTTGGACCTGTTAAGTAGAGTACGTTAAACTATTCTCAAAACAAAGAGAAGCTCAATATATCTATTAAAATATACCACACCATCACAATTGTGACAGTTTCCAGAGAACGATCGACACCAAAACACTACATGTGATGTCCAAATGTCAGAAATGGCCAACAACTCGACGTCGCATGCACAACATATCTATCGCAAACCCATCATAATTGCAACACTCAAAATGTGTAATGACAATAGGATGACCATTCTAGCCATTGTATAATGCGATGACCAAATCACTAAATGCAACATCCAGATGTCAGAATAATCTGACAGCTGGACATGGCATGGAAAACATATTCGTCACATACCCATCATAATTGTGACACTCATAACATGTAATGATGACATGTTAAAAATTGTAGCCAGTGTATATTGCAACAGTTGATACCGTCGCCATAATGATGAAAATACCAGTTGTCGGTGATTCTGACACCAAAATTGCAACACCGGCTTGTGTCACTTTCTCGACAGTGTAGTGTCAAAATTGTGATGCATAGCTATCGAAAAGAGGTCTCAAATGTACTAGTGTAAGTGTTTTGGAACTAATTGACAACATGTCTTTCCATAAGGTCAACAATATCCCCCTTTGGCATTAGTGACAAAAACACTTATCATACCAAAATTCTGATCAAACTGTTGAGTCAAAAACTCCCCCTTACCATGTGCTTGGGTACTTGCTCTATTTTAACAACTGCTCTGCAACTCGGTTACAACTGACTCTATTTTTTATTTTCCAAAATATTTTTATAACACTACTATATATATATGTATGTATGTATGTATGTATGTATATATATGTATGTATGTATATATATATATATGTATGTATATATATATATATATGTATGTATATATATATGTATATATATATACATACATATATATATATATATATACGTACATATATACACACACACACACACACACACACATATATATATATATCTTTTCTATACATGTATTTCCTCATATATATACAAATTCTATCTTTCCTCTTGTATACAATTTCTAACTTTCCCTCTTGTTTTTGACACAAATTCCAAAAAGTATATCTACAAGGTAATTCCAAAATATGAAAGGAAATCACAATGTACCTTCAAAATTTGAGAGAAATTCTTTCCCCAATTGTCTTGCAACACCTTCAGGATGTGCAACTCAATCTGAATTTCTGCAGACAACTCCATCATAAGCTCTGCAACTGAAAAGTTGTTATCATGGATGAGTGTCTTTGCATGAGAAACATGTTTCTACATGACATCCATATGAGGAAGGAGTTGGATCTGTATATCTTTTAGGGATTCCCTTGTTCTTTCTTCTTCCCATAGTAGCTCTACCTGCAAATCAGTCAGATTCTTGATCTTTACAAAATGTGTTGAACTTGAACTTGGATCAAGTGCCAGCTGGCTTGCACTTGTCTTCAAATTAGTGTCAATATTTGTCAGCTTGTTCTTTATTTCCATGGTAAATTTGGAAGTGTCACTCAAATTTACAAATAATTCCACAACATTATTCATAGTGGTTTCTCAAGAGCTAATGATAGTTGTTAGCTTTACTTGATCTATTGCAATCTTTCCTGCAACATTCTCTTGAACCTTATTTTCAAATTTTCTTTTTTCCTTCTGCAGTAATTTCTCCCATCCACTAAGATCATGATTAAACTTGTGAACTATGTCAACAAGTTGGTCCATTATGGAATTATCCTCATTGACTTCAATCTCTAGTGAATCCAGGAAAATACCTTTGATGTCCTGTAGAACTCTATTTCTTTTCTTCTCTGCTTGGAGCTTCTGTTGTTTTTCTCTTTTCTTCCATAGCTCCCCAAGGATGTCCATCTACTCAGCTATTAGGTTAGAAATAACCCAATTTGGAAGCACAATATCTTCCTCAAGGTCAACATCATCAGTTATTGTTTCCTTTTATTTACCCTTGACCTTGGGATTAGGTGAAGGGACGATTTTCTTACCTTTTCCAACCTCATCCTTGTCCTCAATGTTCAGTTGGAGTAAGTCATTAACTTTTAATGCACCAACTATAGAATCAATGTGAACTGTAGAAAAATTCATAGTGTTCTTCTGTGACTCATTTTGGCTTGGCCCAGTAGTAGGTAGAGCATTATGCTTAGTTCCTACTAGTCCTGATGTAGACTCTGTGACTTTTTCTTTGCTCAGAGATAAGATTTTTTGAATAGGTGATTGGGGTAGGGATGCCATCACTTCTACTGCTATCTATTTAGCATTAGATTCTTCAATGGTCTAAACCTCAGGTAACTCTTCATCTTTGACTTGTACATGAGGGTCTGTACTATGTTCCTCTATCTTATCATTTTCCTTGTCAACAAAAATTGACTTCCATATCTTTGTTGCGGACTGCACAACATCCTCTATTTTCTTGCTCAAAATTTGAAAAGTCCTAAAGCTTGGAGTGTGATTACTCTCATACTTAGTCATAGCATATTTTACCTCTTTATCAGTCATAGTAGGCATGAATTGCTTCAAGGTTTGATTTCTAATGTCCTTTTTCAATCTGGACTGCATTGTGTCAGTGAATGGTGATTGCCTTGAGAAGTTCTTCAGTCATATGGATTTTCAATTAAGATGGATCATACTTCCATCTTGTCATTTTCTCTACTAATGTATCCTCAATCATCTTCTTCTCATCCTTGGTTCTAGAAGCATACTTCAGTAATTTGAGAGATTCCATACCACTACCTCCTATCAACTCTTCAATCTTATGCACAAAGGTAGGTGGGGGCTTCTTTAATTTGGTTGTATCTTCTTCTTCATCCTTTTTAGGCATTGTCAATTTTCTTTTAGATCTTCTGGGTTTTCTTGTAGTGAAGATAGTGCTAGAGATCTTTGGTGTTTTCTTGGGGGATAGCCACTTCTTCTTAGGAGGCTCTGCTTCTACCTCTTCCTCTTCTTTATTAGGTTCATTTTCTTCTATATTTATATCATCTCCTTTTCTTTCAGTGATTGAAGGAGGAGAGTCAGATGATTTTCCATATTTCTTTTCAAACTTCTCAATTATCTTCCTTCCTCTCTTCAATATTTTGGGAATCTCAATCTACAATTATCTTCTACCCTTAGCTTCTTCATAAGTACCAAAATATGGTGCTTTAGGGTCAATAGGTTCATTTACAAGAGCTGCAATGATGTCTCTTGTTTCATCAATGTTAACCTCATATGCAAGAGGTTTCACCCATGCAACCCTAGGCTTGACTGCTTGAATGTATAATTTTTCACAATCAACTAGAAAGAAAATATCATCATTATAGTCCTCTACCAATTGTTTTGGAATTTTATAACTATTCTACATTTTCTCTCTGAAGCTTTCAAAGTAAGCATCCATGATGCTTTCAAAATTATCTCCCAATTCTACTATAAATTCATTTATCTGATAGACTATAGGTCTGTCCTTTTTCCATACAATTGTGCCTTTTGAAGGGAAAAATTTTTGAACATAAAAGAATATACAAACCAAGAGTGAACCGATCTTACACAAATTGGTATGGGATGCCCAGATGCTCTACTTTATTTTTCTCAGTTGAATGAGCTACAACTTGGCAAGGTCGAATGATAGATTGTTCTTGACCACTTTGTATTCCAAGTCTATAGCCTCACATGGTACATTGTTTAGTCGACTAGAACTTTAGATCTTGTGTGAAATCACATGAATTCCAAACTTTAATTCCATGTCAGTGACTCCATTCAACTTCATACCTCTTCCATCCCACTCAGAAAGAGTCTTCTTGGCTAGGTCATCTTGAGGTAGGGTTTGCGTAGCTTTAGGTTTATCAAGCATTGGGTACCCTATCAATTAGTGTACCATTAGCTTAGTGATTTTCATTGGTTACTCCAACTAGAGATGCATGTCGTGAACATGACTTAGAAAAAACCTAATCCACTTTATCTAAAATTTCTTTGGCATATGATAAATGTGGGTTAAACCCTTGACTTCGAGGTTCTTGTGTTTCGACTTTAGATTCCCATCCACACAAAGTGCTTCATATGCTTTGTTCAGGTCCAATGTGCCTAGCTGTTGAATTTTTCAATGATAGAAAACTTTGAATGTCGTGAATCAACAGTACCTTAGGAGGAATTTGGGAATGGGCTCCCATCGGATCTGTCTGATCTGTAATCATTGGATGAAGTTTAAACTTTCATGGTTCATAGACATTCTTCATTACTAACATATCAGATCCCTTGTTAACCTTACTATAGGATGAAGCTGCTATAATCGCTCAGAGGATTCATGAAACTTCTCTGCAACTAAAGATTTCAAACAAAAATTCACTCTGTAATTTTTATAAGCTCTTAATCACTCTGTAAGCTATAAAAAATAACCCTTTGATTTCACCATTTATGAGAAATTTCATCATAAAGTTTTCATTAAATTCTCCATACATGGTAGTTGTCACAGCTTGGGTAGTTCTCCCATACTTACTCGGAAGCTCAGTGAAAAATAATCTTTGCATCTTTGAAACCATTCAACCTGACTTAACTCAGTTAAGCCTGAGTAACTTGGTTGTAATTGAGATCCTGAATCGGTTAGAACCATAATGTGTCCTAGTGCATCAATATGTAGATTTGGACTTGCTAGCATATCTGGAACTGATGTATGATGGCTTGTATTCATAGTTCCCATTATCTACTTGCATCTTTATTTGGAGATGGTGGATCCACCCAATTCACTCTTTTGGGTTCCATTTGATCCTTCATTATTTTGGTCTAAATTCTCAGGGGACTTCCTTACCCAATGTTGACTCATCTGAGTTCTGATTTCATAAACTTTTTCTTTGCCTTTCTCAAAACTAGTATCCACTTCTTCTTTGTTCATTCAAATCTTGCTTAGATGACCGAGTTGTTTACACACATAACATCACTTAGTAGGATTCCTTTTTCTAAGATGAGTCTTTGCACAATTTGCACCAATGTTCCCATACTCACCACAATGACAACATCTGCTCCATGTGTTGTAATCCCAACCAAAAATTGCTTTAGCTAACTGTTTAGTAGGGTTCTATTTCTTAGTTCTGCACTCGTAAGACTTATGACCTTGTTTATTGCAATCGAAACATCTTCCTTTGAACTTAGGTTTCTCAGTGCATTTAATTGGCCTATGTCCATGTTTTTTGCACCTGTAGCATTTACCATTAAACTTTGACTTTCCATTTCTCCAACACTTATTTGATGTATGCCCTAACATACCACAATGATTACATGTAGGTTTCTTGTTCTTTTGAGCTCCTTGGTGTGAGGATTCACCTTGTTTAGTATAACCTAATCTAGTCTATCCATGATTTATGAATTGATTTTTCTATGTCAACTAATCCATGCTTACTTGTGAATTCATCATACTCTCATTGGTTTTCCTTTCAATATTGAGATCATTTTGCAGTCTTTCATTTTAACTCCTGAGATTGATAACTTCTTGATTTGCACTATTGAGTTGATTTATCATATCTGCATGCTGAAGTGACAAATGATGGATTTCATTTTATTTTTTCTCTAATATTGTACTTAGTATTAGCTTCTTGAGAACTTCTTTATTTTCATAAATCTTCAATTCTTTCTTCTATGCAATTTTTATCATTCATTTGCACCGATAAATCTTTTCTTCTTTTCAGGGAATGAGAGAGTTGCTCCTTGAGTTTTCTGATTTGATCCATGGCCACTTGTAGATCTATCTTTTCATTTTCAATGACTTTCTCTAGTCCATATATTTTCATTGCCTCTAATCTTTGCTCAAGCTATTAAACTTCTAATAAGAGAACCTTTTCTCTGATACCAATTGTTGGAAATATATTGAGGCTAGGTGACTGAGAGAGGGGGGTGAATTAGGAACCAATTAAACTTATTCTCTTTTATCCTTTATTAGATTGTCTAATATAATTGTATGCATGGAACAGAAAAGAATTAAACATCCATAACACTTGACACAATATTTGGTTACCCAGAAACCTTCCAAATAGAAAGTAAAGCTAGGTGGGGATGGTACCCACAAGATTTAGTACTGCAGTAATACATTTTGTCGGTTAGGGCTTACAATTGACCAATTCTGATGGATTGCCCTGTTAGGAGAAATAAGGACTATTAGGTCCACCTTGTGAAAGGATTTATACAATACAATAAAGTATGCACTATGTTAGGAGATTTGATAAGGACTATTAAGTCCACCCTGTTAAAGGATTTTTGTTGATACACCTGTTAGGATGAACCCGTGAATGATCTGCTATACAACTCTGATTTGTTGAATAAGATCCTTTGAAATAATACTAATCACCTAAATGTGATAGATGAGTCTCCATTGTTCCTTTATATTGTTTTAGCCTTCTAATAAATCTACCACTTCATATTTGCATATCTAGACTCTTACTTCTGCTATTGTTATTCATCATTTTGGATAAACAATGTACCTTACATATATATCTATCCAAATCAATTACCTTCATAAGTCATCTACTTAACATATTTAATTAGTATCAAATAATATGTGCTAAGTCAACCCAATGCTGATACTCGAGTCTAGTAATCCACTCGGGTGATATATTGAAAATCAGGCGACACAGTGAACTTGCAACTCTGGCACTTGGTTAACAATTGGTGCTCGGGTCACATTGATCACTCGGAGATGGTAAGTCAAGTAACACTGGTGACTCGGGTGATACTATTATGAACTAACTGCTCGATCGACACTGCAACTGCTCAGGTTACACTTCAAGGTGCTAGCTCAGTCAACGCTATATTTATATAAATGACTAATTGTTTTGGCACTAATTGACAACATCTCTTTTCATAAGGTCAACAGTGGTGTTTAATATAATAAGTTTGGATTAAACTCGCTACATACTAGACAAAAAGACCTAGTAGGGAAGATTATACCTGATTATGATTGTCTGAATATTCTTAAACCATAGGAGGTAGACATATGGTTAGAACCTATGTCTATTTACTCTTTGGATTAGCTATATGACCATTTCAATTAGAGTTAAATGTATGGACCATTTTTCTTATAAGAAATAATAATGAACACTTCACTCATCAAAGAAAAAGATAGTAGAATAATTCAGATAACATATTACCTATGTAAAATCTAGAGTAGATTAATACAAAAGACCAATATGCATCTTAGATTCTTTCTTTTGATGCATATCCAATGGGTTACCTGCCAGTCAATGTTGTATAAAGTTCCAAAAACATAGGATGGAAGTTTTAGCAACACAAAAGCACAAGCCATGGATTGGATCATTGCAATCTCTAAAACACTTGTGAGAAAAACCATCCCATCCACTTGGACTCATGCTGAACCCACACAAACCACTATTCAAATTGAGAGGGCCCTCTTGAAGGCTATCCAAATGACTTGTCCTCCAATGCCTCCTTTGTGGGAAGGGCACAAAATTCTTGTCTTGGAATTTTATCAATTATGTGTTGCCAAAAGTAGTATCCTTAGAAGGATGGAGAAAAATAGTTAATATTTGTAATTTTGGCAATGTCTTTATGATTGCAATTTTGGAAATGTCTTTGTGATTAAATATGTAGATTGCAGAGTAGGTGGTTCAAAGTGTTAATCTCTAAGTTTTTCTTTATCATTTAGTATCCACACTTAGTCATTTATCCAAGCAGTTTTGGTCGGCCACCACTGTGGCCGAGCCAAAAAGTATAGGCTGAGCTACCCAAAAATTCATTGCCGAGTAGAGCAGATCATCAATGCCAAGCTATCCAAAAAGTTCGTGCTGAGCGCCACTGACTTAAGTACCGAGAAAGATAGTTTTGAAATATATGTCAGTTATGACACAAACTTTAAGGTAATATGTTTGGGCCGACTTATGGAGTATTGGGCTGACATATGTGAAGCATTTAATATTATATACAGAGTTAATTATGCATTTAATTTTTTTATCTATGTGTGGCATGTAGCCAATCAGAAAATTGGAATGCCTAGGAGGCATAAGTTTTATTTTTGATCATTGATCTAGATCTATTTGCTAGATTCGAAGAGTATAATAAGATTGCTTCTTACCCTAATTTAGAAGAGTGATTGGAGAGGACAGAGAGAAGGTGCATACTTTCATGAGACATGTGTGAAGGGTTGTTTTGACAAGAAGCATAGATCTAGCAGAGTAGAAGAGAAGTGAGCAACAGAGTAAGGACATATTAGATTATAACATCAGAGTGCACATCGAAGGATCATATCTTGAGACATTCTAACAAGTGTATCCGGTGAAATCTCTTAATATAGTGGTTCTAGAAGACCTTTCTAAATCTCTTAAAAGAGTTCTTACTTTATTGTAAGTTGAAATCATTTCACAAGGTAGATTGTAATAATCTATAGCTCTTAACCGGACAAACCTTTAACCAGGTAGATCACCAAAAGTGATCAAACTTTTGTAGCCCTAACAGGCACACTTTATTGCTGCAGTAGTGAAGAATTTTTGGGTGTCATCCCCACCCCATTTTTAACTATTTGGGTTTCTGGGTTGCCAAATTCTATGTATTGTGTTATCTATTTACTATCATGGATGTTATTAGATGTTAGATCAATTTCATATATGCATGTTTGTGGATCAGTCTGTTTTAAATTGATTAAAGTAGAAGATCTAATCCACCCCCCCCCCTCTCAGTATTTTGCTTTCCCAATATTGTATTTCCAACAGTTGGTATCAGAGCTCAGTTCTCCTACAAAAATTTTTAATCAACTTGAGAGCACAGATTTGGAGATGGAGATTTACAAATTGGGCAAAGTCATTAAAAATTAGAAGATTGAAATACAACTAGCATTACATCAGCTTGAGACAGCTAGACAAGAATTGAGGAATTCATTAACATTTAGGAAAGACTTGGCCAAACAAATGAATGATACTCATTATCAGGAAGAAGACACTGCAAATCTATTTTAGAATGGAGATTCTACTGAGAGTGATGGAGCAATTGCAGATCTACTGGAAAAGAACACTGCACTATGTGAAGAAGTCAAGAACCTGAAAAGAGAACAAGAAATGAAGACAGTAAGACTATGTGAAGTAGTGGAACAAAAGAAGAAAGCTGAAGATGACAAAGCTATGGCAGAAGAAGATAAAAGAATGATGACTGTCAGACTTGATGAAAGGACACATGATGTACAAATGATGAAAATCAATCAGGTTGACATGGAAAATCAACTGCTACTTGCAAATCAGGAGATCAGTAGGAAAGACATGGAAATTGTGAATCTGAGATCTGAGAATAGTCAATTGAAAGATGATTTGAGATTTGAGGAAGAACTGAATGAAAGGTTGAATAAACCCAATGAAGCTTTGACTCATTTTGAGAATCTGATGGAAGCATCAAGGAGACCAAAATATTCTTCTGGATTAGGTCATACTAAACCAAAGACATCTACTAAGAAAGGAGAATCATCTAAAACTGGTGAAAAGAGGAATGCTAAGAGAAAGAGCAACAAACCTGTATGCCACCACTGTGGAAAACCATGACACACTGCAAAAATTTGTCAAAGCAATAATGGTAAGTCCAATCCTAAACCTAAGTTCAATGGTTATTTCTTTAACTGTAATAAGTTTAGACATAAAGCACATGAATGTTGGGCTAAAGCAAATGATGCACCTCCCACATCAAGAATCAATGGATATCGTTACAACTGTAAAAAAAATTGGACACAAGGCACAAGATTGTAGATCTAATGCTAAACAACAATGGACATCAAAGTGTTAGTAATAACTGAGAGGGGGGGGGGGGGGGGGAAANGGGGGGGGTGAATCAGTGGCCTCAAAACATTTAACCACCAATCAAATAAACCTTAGATTATTAAGTCCCTACAAGATGAATGCCATGAAATACTTATAATGGTTTTACTGTCTGTCGGTTTTCCTTGTCTTTCCTTATTCTCCTTGATTTTTGATAAGCAGTCTAACTATTTACCAAAACTCAATAAATAAGCAGAGTATACCAATCAACCTAGTATTAACTATGTCAGATACAAAACAATAAAGAAATAAATCATACACACATAACACATAAATTTTTAACATGGAAACCCTGTTAAGGGAAAAACCACTAGGACCGGTACCCCAAATTTTCACTCTTCTAAAGTGAGCCCTATTAGGATCCAACCCCTATTAAAGGTTACAAACACATTGTTAAGTGCGACCTTGTTAGAGGATTTTATACATAGAGGTTTTCACTTAGTATTGGGCATCTATTGCTACCGTCCTTGAATCAACCTCCTTCTTAGACTATCAATAGGTATCAGGCAAGTCCAATGCTACTTTCATGAATCAACCTTTTTTGGCACTCCTTGGTATGTACCTCAATATATAGAAGACTGTTAAGTCCTACTCTATTAAGAGACTTGATGCTTCAATGGTTAAACTAAAACACTATGACCTGTTCATGATGCAACTTTGAATTGCATATTTTCAAATCTATTTAAGTACATTACCTCTCTGATCAATGTATCAATTCAATTCTTTGTGCTCCACACTTTCTTCTCGGTGTTGCTGCACTTCACTGTTCATAGGTGTCTGAAGAATTCTTCAGCTCCCCTTCAGCTTGATTGATCAGGACTGTATGAAGTTTATTCTTCATCAGTTTCTCTTCAGTGTCCTCTTTCTATTCACTCCCCTTAATCCCATTTGTAAATGAATTAAGCTTGTCTCTTATATAGACATGATATTCATTATTTCTTGATTCTTGATTCCTAATTCTTGGTGTGAAAAACAATCCAGCCAATTTGATTTAAAGCATAACTCCTGGTTTATCTCATAGTTATCTTCTTGCCAACTGTAAAAATCTTCTTTAAATCAATCACTTAACTTTGGTTGAATAAAAAAAAGAAAACAACCATTTAAGTCTATCTTTAGCTCTTGCCAGCTAGATATTTTATCATTTTCTAAACTCTCTATTCTATTGGTCATCTCTGTAGTTAGTTGTCGGTGAAAAATGATAGTTCCATCAGCATGACTCCAGTTAGGTTCAGGATCTTTGTTCATTGGGCATCATTGGATTTTTACTCATTGGGAAACTTTGTTTTTATCTCGTCGAGCATCCTATGGTTTTGCTTCATCAGGAAACACTGTCGTTTGCTAGTCGGGTATCACTGTGACTTTCCTTCTTTGCCTTTACCGATGGTGTGCACTCCATCGGTGTTATCTGTCACTTAGTGAATACTTGAATTTTATACATTTCTAAAAGCATAACCTTTGTTCCATTGATTCTCTGAAGTCTTTGGCATTATGTACATGACCATACAGATGATATCAAGTTGACATCAACGACAATACAAACCATTAACCAATTTAATGCCTTGCATTATCTTTAACTTAACATTATCAAACATTTAGTCAGTTACATGTCATCAATCTCTCCCTTTGGCATTGATGGCAACATACTATATTATCACACTATAATATTTCTAATACAATATGAAATACAACAGTTGAGATTCATCAAACTACCAATCTTTTTGTTTGATAACCGATAAATGTATGATCTTCGGTAAGCTCAGTTTTAGCTTAGATTTGATTCTTGCAGCTCTTTGTCTTTTGATGTGTTGAGTCCTCTTCTTGTGTCAATTTCTCTCCTTTGACTATTCTCTCTTTTGTGATGTCTTTTTCTCTTTTCAGTAACTCTCCCTTTGTGTAATATTTTATACAACTTTTTCTCCCTTAGATTATAATCTCTCCCTGTTGGAGTAATTTGATAATGGATAATCTCTCTCCCTTTTTTAGAAGAATGTGATAATATGGATAATCTCTCTCCCTTTGACAACAATGTTAAAAAATATCTCATAGATACCTGACATTCATGTCAAACAATCTTTTTTCTCCATCCATAATATACTCCTTGAATTTCCTTTATCCATCAGCAACACAAAAATATGCTCTGGTGCTTGGTTCTGGTAAATACCTGTTTGTATATAGATGTATCTTTGAAGTTCATCTCTTTGCTTGAATCAACATGAATGATATTCTGATAATATGTAGGCTGATGCAGCCTTCAGTCATATTATTGATTGGTAGACAAGGGTTTGACCCCTAGTCTCTTTCTCAAGTACTCAAATGTATCCTTGGGTGGTGGCTTGGTGAAGATATTAGCTAATTGTTCTTTTGATTGCACATACTCAAGTATCACCTCTTTTTCTTGAACTTGTTATCTCAAATAATGATACTTGATGGCAATGTGTTTAGTCTTTGCATGCATGACTGGATTCTTGGAAATTTTTATTGCACTGGTGTTATCATAATAGATAATTACTAGTTCTGAGATCTTCATATGCATACCTTCCAGCAATTGTTTGATCCATGCAATATTTGAGCAATTTGCAGCAGCAAAAACATATTCTGCTTTTACAGTAGACTGAGAGATGCATCCTTGCTTCTTTCTAATCCATGTGACAAGTCTGTCACCCATAAAGAATGCTCCTCCAATTGTGATCTTTTGGTCATCAATATTTCCAGCCCAATCAGTATCGGTAAACACCTTAAGTTCAAATTTTCCTTCTCTTCTATACCATAAGCCAAATTCCTCAGTGTTCTTCAGATATCTTAGAATTCTTTTCACATTAGTCATATGTGATTCCCTGGGGTTAGAAAAAAATAAGCAACAATTCCTACTACATGTGCAATATCTGGTCTAGTGTGTACAACATACATGAGTTTTCCAATCATTGATCTGTACAAAGTCTGATTTACCTCTATTGTCTTGTCCTCCTTTGTTAAATTACATCCAGTAGCCATCGGTGTTCCAACTGGTTTGGAATCTTCCATCTTGAATATTTTTAGGACCTCTTTGATGTATTTGGATTGTGTAATGAAAATACCTTTACTTTGTTGAATGATCTGTAGACCAAGAAAGAACTTGATCTCTCCAATACTAGTCTTGCTTTGTTTCTTGTGACTTCTCCATTCTCATTCAGCTTATTCCTGAATATCTATTTTGTACCAATGACATTCTTGTCATCTGGTCTTGGCACAAGTGACCATGTCTTGTTCTTCTCAATCTGTTCAATCTCATCATTCATTGCACTTATCTCTTATCTCCTATGATCTGGATCTCTGGATGGTTCCTTCTTACATATCTTGCAATTATAGGTACAGCTCTTTGTGTATCAGCTTGATCATTATTTTGATCTTCATTCTGTTCTTCATCACCTTGCACATTATTTTGATTATTTTCCTAACCATCGGTAACAACAGTCTGACCGTCGATTGCAACATTCTATTGTTCTGGAATTAAGCATTGTTGCTCGGGTAGAGTGTTGGGTTCTTCACAATATACAAACTTGTTGTAGTCCTCTGGTTCTTTTGTGCTTTCCAGCTCATTGTTTTCTGCAAATTCATCTATCTTTACATTTGCACTTTCAACAATTTTGTTAGAAGCCTTGATGAGACATTTATAGGTTTTTCTCTTGGTAGAATACCCTATAAAAATACCTTCATCACTATTGGCATCAAGATTTCCATTTCTATCATTCTTTAAGACATAACATTGACTACCAAATATTTTGAAGTAACTTACATTGGGTGTTTTGCCATACCATAGCTCATAAGGTGTCTTCTTTGTGTCCTTCTTCATTTGTACCCTGTTTAGTGTATACACAGCAGTACTAACACCTTCCCTCCAGAAGATTTGGGTGATGCCTTTCTCTATCATCAGTGTTCTAGTACAATCAACTATTGATCTGTTCCTTCTCTCAACAATCCTATTTTGTTGTGGTTTTCTTGGTGCAGAAGCCTATCTTTTTATACCATGCTCATTTCAAAAATTAGTGAATTCATCTGATATAAATTATCCTCCTCTATCTGACCTCAAGCATTTCAAATACTTACCACTTTGTTTTTCTACCATAGCCTTATACCATTTAAACATCTTGAATGCTTCAGATTTATCTTTTTGAAACATGACTGTCATCATTCTAGAGTAATCATCAACAATGAGAATAAAATATCTATCTCCATAATAACTCTTTGTCCTCATTGGTCCACATAAATCAGTATGGACTAATTCTAGAATGTCATCAGATGTATGGGTTTTACTTTTGAAACTAGACTTAGTCATTTTACCTTTTTGACAATTCTTGCACATGATGTCTGGATTTGTCATCATTGGTAAGCCTCTTACATTTCTCCTTCTGCTTATTTTCATCATGTTGTAAAAATTCTTATGACACAATCTTTTGTGCCATAACCATATGTCTTCATTTCTAGTCATTAAGCAAGTGGTGTTAGTATCATTCAGATAGAATAAGTTACCTTTAGTCTATTCACCGGTACCAATCAGTTTTCCTGATTCATTGAATATCTTTGCCTTCTTATTCTCAAATGCTACTCTGTGACATGAATTATTATGCTGAGAAAAACTCAACATATTATAATTCAATCCTTTTACCCAATAATCATTTTCACATTTAATTAGGTTATTTAGCATTATAGTTCCTTTACCTTCAACTAGACAAGGTGTATCATTACCCATTCTTACTGTACCACCATTATAATACTCAAAAGTGTTAAACTTTTCTTTGTCACCAGTCATGTGGTGAGTGTAGCCACTA
>MU224910.1:3852011-3862569 GCA_018584345.1 Thuja plicata | reverse complement strand
AGGAATTGAGTAACATCATTACCAATACCTGATAAGTGGAGTCTTATCCTACTTTTCCATGAAGAAAAGTTGTCTTTGTTCAACTTGGGCACATCTCATCTGTTCATCTTGTGATCTTGACTTAGGTTTTGAAACCTTCCTTTCTAAGCACACAAGCTCTGATACCAATTGTTAGTAATAATTGAGAGGGGGGGGTTGAATCAGTGGCCTCAAAACATTTAACCACTAATCAAATAAACCTCAGATTATTAAGTCCCTACAAGATGCATGTCATGAAATACTTATAATGATTTAACTGTCTGTCAATTTTCCTTGTTTGTCCTTTTTCTCCTTGATTACTGATAAGAAGTATAACTATTTACCGAAACTCAGTAAATAAGCAAAGTATACTGATCAACCTAGTGTTAACTATGTCATATACAAAACAATAAAGAAATGAATCATACACACATAACACAAGAATTTGTAATGTGGAAACCCTGTTAAGGGAAAATCCACTGGGACCGGTAACCCAAATTTTCACTCTTCTGAAGTGAGGCCTGTTAGGAGCCAACCCTGTTAAAGGTTTCAAACACACTGTTAAGTGCGACCTTGTTAGAGGATTTTATACATAGAGGTTATCACTTAGTATCAGGAATCTATTGCTACCATCCTTGAATTAGCCTCCTCATTAGACTTTCAATAGGTATCAGGCAAGAACAATGCTAATTTCATGAATCAACCTTTTTGGCACTCCTTGGGATGTACCTCAATATATAGAAGACTATTAAGTCCTACTCTGTTAAGAGACTTGATGCTTCAATGGTTAAACTGAAACACTATGGCCTATTCATGATGCAACTTTGAATTGTAGATTTTCAGATCTATTTAAGTACATTACCTATCTAATCAATGTATCAATTCAATTCTTTGTGCTCCACACTTTCTTCTCTGTGATGTTGTGCTTCAATGTTCATCGGTGTCTGCAAAATTCTTTAGCTCTTCTTCAGCTTGATCGATCAAGACTATATGAAGTTTATTCTTCATCAATTTCTTTTTAGCATCCTCTTTCTTTTCACTCCCCTTAATCCCAATCATAATTGAATTAAGCTTGTCTCTTATATAGACATGATATTCAATGTTTCTTGATTCTTGATTCTTGATTCTTGGTGTGAAAAACAATCTAGCCAATTTGATTTAAAGAATAACTCCTAATTTATCTCATAGTTATCTTCTTGCCAACTGTACAAATCTTCTTTAAATCAATCACTTAACTCTGGTCAAATAAAAAAAAGAAAACAACCAGTTAAGTCTATCTTTAGCTCATGCCAGCTAGATGTTTTTTCATTTTCTGAACTCTCTGTTCCATCAGTCATCTCTGTAGTTAGTTGTCGGTGACAATTGATAGTTCCATCAGTGTGACTCTAGTTAGATTCAGGTTCTCTGTCTGTCTGGCATCATTGAATTTTTACTCGTCGGGCAACTCTGTTTTCAGCTCATCGGGCATCCTATGGTTTTGCTTCATTGAGAAACACTATCTTCTACTCGTCGGGTATCACTGTGACTTTTCTTGTTTGCCTTTAATGATGGTGTGCACTCCATCAGTGTTATCTGTCACTTAGTGAATACTTGACTTTTATGCATTGCTGAAAGCATAACCTTTGTTCCATTAATTTTCTGAAGTCTTTGGCATTATGTACATGACCATACAGATGATATCAAGTTGACATTAATGACAATACAAACCATTAACTTATTTAATGCCTTGCATTATCTTCAACTTAACATTATCAAACATTGAATCAGTTACATGTCATCACAAAGACACAAGAAAAAGTACCAAGAAAAGGCAATACTTACAATTGTGATTACAACACAAGGAAAAGATGTCATTACTATGAAGAGCATGGACATGCATTTGAAGAATGAATAAAGACATATTTCAGAGGAAGATCTAAGATTTGGATGAATGGAAGCCTATTTTTTTTTAGTTGTTTGAAAATTGGTCATACTAAGAGAGAGTGCAAGACAAGAGTACCTGCTCCTACTATTGAGGAAATTAGAGCACAAATGAAACAAACATGGGTAAGGAAAACAAAATTGAGCAGCAGTGAAAATTTTCAAGCTGCAGTCACCCAAGCCAATGGATCAGGTGATCACATAATCTCTAACTAAGAAAAAGAGGTATGTAAGGAACTGTATTTAAATTTATTATCTTACATTAGTTCCTAACATATACTGTACCAAAGTCCATATCTGCATATGATAAGAAGCATCAAGATAGACAAAGTATTGAGAAAAGTCATTTAAGCACTAGAGGTGTCAAGCATCAATTTACTGAGACCAAGCTAGTTTGGGTTGCGACCGAGAGGTTGTCAGAGTTGGTTGAGGATAGTTATTTTGCACTAACTCCAACAAACAGAACATTTATTGCAAACCTACTTTCTAACCCTTGAAGCCTATAAAGGAATGAACCACTCATGATTCATTTCACCTTGCGATTTGAGATTTCTTGAAGTGTTGAAGAATTGGCGAACTTGATTTCAGCAGAGATTTTCAAAGAATTCTACAGCGTGCCATCGGGTATTCAGAAAAAGTGAGAACTTTAACAGTCACCGAGGTACTCTGTTTCATCTTCAAAACCCTTTTTCTTGAATCATGGCTGCTATTTTGTTTGCACCAGTTAAGGGAATGGAAAAGGAACTTAAAGAAGTTCAATTGGTGAGAAGCGACACCTATGTGCCTCCCAACTTTCGAGTTGTTCCTGAGAACGCTATAAAGGGTAATGTGACTGGAGACCTATCTTCAATCCCTCTAAAGGTACTTATGATTCATGACATTAGGGCATGTTACATGTGTAAAATTAGTGAATTTGGAGACCATGAGCTGAGGGAATCCTACGGGAAACTATGTATAGATGAAGCCCTAAAACCTGAACACAATGATGTAGCCGAGCGTGGGTTAAATCGAGCCCTAGAGTTTTCGAGGACTTTCAGGGAGGAATGGATGAAAATTTTTCTTACCAGGGTACATGACATGAGCATTTGGTTGGATAATGGACCAGTAAAAATTACCAAGGATATCATACATCATGTAATGGGTTACCCTACAATCAATGGGAAAAGGACCATGAAATGCCAAAGTAAAGAAGACATAAAGAAGGTCACTAAAGCTGTATCAAATAAAAGGGGAATGACTATTTCCACCATCGAAGACCTAGAACTTGATTTTGTTGTGAGGTTTATAGCTCACAAGCTCTATCAGTCAAGCCGACTTGACAATGTTCCTTGTGTTGCAGTCGACCAAGCATGGAAAATCATCAAGAAGGATCACACATACGACCTGGCTGAGCTACAACGAACACAGCTTGCCAAGAACCTTCCATCAATAAGGAAAGTGAAGAATTCTATGTGTAAGTTCGGATCCTTGCTTGTTTGCATATTTTTCTACATTTAGAAGACTTTTCCTACCTATGGAGACATAGTATGGAAATTAGATAGACCTATCACCCAACAGATAAATGTACTGATTCAGATTTTAGGTGACAATTTTGATAATGTAATGGGAACATGCTTTGTGGATTTTAAGAAAAGAATGAGACTGAGAAGCAGAATTCCTAGTTAATTAGTTGAAGAACATTATGAGGATGTGTGTTTTCTAGTAGACACTGATTACACTTATGTTTAGGCTATAGTACCTAGGGTATCATGGTTAAGGCCATTACCTTATGAAGTAAACATAGATGAAACATCTGCAGCCATAACAGCTTTACTAGCAAAAGAAATTGATAGCACTGGTAAACATTTTGGTAACTATGAAGAAGCCAAGGCCAAAATTTCTATGAACCTAAAGGCTGGCACTATGGAAAGGAAGAGGAAAAATATTGTCAAGAATCAGAAGAAGATGGTTGGCATTGCAAGTGATGATGATGAAGCAGAGGATGCTTCTCTAAGATTAACCAATGGACATGGGGAGGAAATATCTAGTGGAAAGAAGAACTTGAGTCTAAAGAGGATGTAGTTTTCAAGGGGAAAGGGGAGGAGCCAATGGTTGCTAAGGAAACCAAAGTAAGAAAAGTCAAACCTCAGGCCACCCTTCCTATTGTAAATAGACCAAGGACCAGGGCATCAACTATTTCACCTCCTATGGTGAAAACATCTGTATACACAAGGAAGAATGCTGCCAAAAGCAGCTCAGGGAAGAAGATACAAGTCAAGATGAAGGAGAAGGAGACTGATCTTGACTAATGAAGAAGATGAGGAGACAAAAATTGATGAGCCGAGAAACATAACTATAGCACCATTCAAAAATTTCAAAGATATTGATGAGGTATGCAAGAATATTAGAAGTTCAACTAGGTTATCTGGATTTAAATTTATCAAATATGATAAGCAAAGTAAAGAGAATAAGGTTAAGATACAAGAAACTCTATTAGACATGATGAGTTCATCAAAATTGAATCCTATAGAGATAGAAAATAATGTCCCTACAAAACTTTATGATTTCTTATCTAGTAAATGAGAATTTGCCATGATGGCTGAAAGGAAAATTAGGGAAGCAACTTTGGCTAAAGTCATTCCAGACATGACAAAGAAATAGAAAGAAAATTTTGTTGAAAAATATAAGCAAAAGTTTGCACCTAAACATAGGGCTTATGCTATTTTGAAAAATGATATTGAAGGAGTAGTACAACAAAGTACTCGGATTTGGAAAGAGATTTTTGGGTTGTCAGTTCCAAAAGAGAAGAAAATAGATGAAGGAACCTCTAAGAAAATCACCACTGATCAAGAAAAAATGGAAACTGAAACACAAAAGGGAATAGGTGATCAGCAAGTTATAGACTTGACAATGGATAGTCCCATTGACACAACACTAGACGATAATAACAATGTGGATGCCAAGGATCAGGATGAGCCGAAAGATATAACTATCAAATCGCCTATCAAGGCTACTGAGGCCGATGAAGAGAAAATGAAGGAGCCAAAAAAGAGAAGCCAGAAGATCAAGAGGTAAATACTAAAAATCCACCTATTTTAGATGTTTCTCAAACAATGTTAAACAGTGGAGACAAATTAGAAGTAACTGGAGACAAGCCTAAGGAACAAGAGGCTATACACATGTTGGTAAACTTACCACACTCTGCTTCATCTACCCCCATTGTACTCAAAATGGGGAATGTACCTGACCAGCAAGAAATCTTGATTAAGGTGAAGTCAGCAACTGAATTGCTTACATACAAAGGAAAGGATATCATTGAAACTGAGCCGATTGACATCTCACTTAAGCCCAAAAGGAGGAAGCTAAACAAGAAGAAGTCACCAGGTCTAAATGTCACATTAGATGAAGTAATTGTGATTCCTAAATGGGACCCTGAGAATTTGTGATACAAGAAGATTTAGACCCTTCAAGAACTTTTGAAGAGGAAGAAGAGAAAGGAAGAAATGAAGAGAGAACAGAAGCAGAAGCAAGTTCTACATGATATCAAAGATATTTTTGTAAAATATTTTGATATGAATGATGTAAATGACCAGACACCTATACTAGAACAGCTAGTTCACATTGTACAAAAGGTGACTGATGATAATATTGAGGCAAATGACAAACTATTGCAATGTTCTGAGAGAAAGTTTGAGAGCAAAGTACTGGAAAAGATATCTAAAAATATAGCTACACAACATGTTGAACTTTCTTCTCTCATTGAAATTCTAGAAGAAGTTGCAAACAATGTATTTTCTTTGTACAAGAGACTATGTGATGAATCTTTCTTTACAAAAGAAAATCAACAGTTAATTGAGAAATTGCAACTGGATATGAAGTCAACTGCAAGTTCATTGAGCATGGATGCTAGCTCTAGCTCTACTCATTTCAATAAGTTATCTCATACACAGAGGAGGTTAGCTGAGCTTATGGCTAAAGATGGTTGAATCAGGGCAAAATTGATTACGATTCAGGCCAATCTGATACCTCATCTGGAGGTTATTCAGAAAGAAATTACAGCTGCTAGAGAATTGGTAAAGAGAGATTCTCATCTCTCTACTGCAGAAAGTTTAGTAAATCTAGCAGCTGAGCTAGAAATTAAGTTGGAAGTTATGAAGTTTGTTAAAGATAGTTGGGACACTTCATTTGTATTGATTCTAAAACTTCATAAATAGTTTTTAGATAAGTACAACCTAACCCCTCTAGCAATCAGTGACAAAAACAAGGGGGAATCGGGAAAGGAAGGTGAACAAATGAGCTGAAGGTATAATATGTATAATATGTTTTGAAGGCATGTATACTATGTAGATAATCTATTAAGTATGGATTATAATCAAAGGGGGAGTACTATATGTACTTAGGCATTTTTTTTGGATGTAAATGAAATGATAAGTTTTTTTGCAACTAAATATCAAAGGGGGAGATTGTTAATCTCTAAGTTTTTGTTGATCATTTAGTATCCACACTTAGTCATTTATCTAGGCAGTTTTGGTCAGCCACCATTATGGCCAAGCCAAATAGTATAGGCTAAGCTACCTAACAAGTCATTGCTGAGCAGAGCATATCATTGATGTTGATCTATCTGGCAAGTCCATGCCAAGTGCCAGTGACTTAAGTGCCGAGAAAGATAGTTTTGACATACATGTCAGTTATGACACAAACTTTAAGGTAATATGTTTGGGCCAACTTATGGAGTATTGGTCTGACACATGTGAAGAATTTAATAATCTCTACAGAGTTAATTATTCATATAATTGTTTTATCTATTTGTGGCATGTAGCCAATCCAAAAATTGGAATGCCTAGGAGGCATAAGTTTTATTTTTGATCGTTGATCTAGATCTATTCACCAGATTCGAAGAGTATAATAAGATTACTTCTTACCCTAATTTAGAAGAGTGATTAAAGAGCACAGGGAGAAGGTGCATACTTTCATGAGACATGTGTGAAGGGTTGTTTTGACAAGAAGCATAGATCTAGCAGACTAGAAGAGCAGTGAGCAACAAAGTAAGGACATATTAGATTATAAAATCAGAGAAGGCATTATAAAGAGGAGATCTGTTATCAACATCAGAGTGCACATTGAAGGATCATATCTTGAGACATGCTAACAAGTGTATCAGGTGAAATCTCTTAACAGAGTGGTTCTAGCAGACCTTTATAAATCTCTTAACAGAGTGCTTACTTTACTATAAGTTGAAATCCTTTCACAAGGTAGATTTTAATAATCTGTAGCTCTTAACCGGGAAGACCTTTAACCAAGTAGATCACTAGAAGTGATCAAACTTCTATAGCCCTAACAGGCACATCTTATTGTTGTAGTAGTGAAGAATTTTTGGGTGTCATCCCCACCCCAGTTTTACCTATTTGGGTTTCTAGGTTACCAAATTTTGTGTATTGTGTTATCTATTTACTATCATGGATGCTATTAGATGTTAGATCAATTTCATATATGCATGTTTGTGGATCAGTTTTTTTTAAAGTGATTAAAGAACAAGATCTAATTCACCCCCCCCCCCCTCAGTATCTTGCTTTCCCAATATTGTATTTCCAACACAAAGCTCTAGGAACATGGGTGGCTTCTATTACACTTCTTGGCTTACTTTTCACTATGGTTCCTAGTGTATTTGAAAAAATTGAGCAGACCAATATTTTGGCTTAGAGTGGCCTGTTCAATGTTATGAAGGTCAATCATAAACAGATTTACATAAGTTACATGATACACATGCTAAAGATTTTATAGTAGACAATAAAAAATTAGAGCTACATACAACTAAATACAACATGACATGGTAGTAATGAATAACCCACCCTTCAAGAGAGAGATATGTTACTTTTTCAATGTAGAAAGTGGAAGTTGTTATTGGTCAATCTAGATCAATTGGGTCCACTACAACCTCATGAGATTGAGCTTGTGTTAAGGCTATGATAAGGAAAACACACGTGTTTGTGGTAGGATAGAGAATCTATGATCCCTTGGAAATTCTTTTCAAGTAGTAATGGTAGTATATCATATTTATGTTTCAATCCTCTTTATCCAAAGGGTATCAATGGAATTTCTCTCTTCACTAGAGTTGAGGGTGCAGAAGATGCTTTGAGTCTTTTGGGTATACCACTCAATTTCTATACCCGATGGATGCAAAGAAACTTTATGCACCCCTTATTCAATTGAAGATAAAGGACATTGATCCCCTTTTGATAAAGACTCTTCAAGAAAGATAGATGGGATCCTACCATTTCTACCTGAAAAGCATTCTCAAGGGAGAAACATAAACCAATGATTAGTAGTTGACAATGGTAAGAAAATTATACAAAACCATAGTTATAAATATAGTAAAAGACTTCTATTACAATGTAGGACAGTAATATAAAAGAAGATATAATGGAGCCACCATTTTTGAAATAAGTGATATCTGAAACCATTCATTGTGTCAAAAAAAGAGGCAAAATCACAGTAGCATAATGCATAAGGATATAAAGTTCATTAGCTAGATAAGTTTTTTTAATGATGATGAACATATGGATATCTAGACCCTAAGTATGTATCAACAAAAATATTTACAAAGAAGATTATTCCAGACATTATGTTAAACAGTTAAGTTTCATGTCTACATTTGATCTAAAGTTGACCTAGTTTATTGACAAAAATGCCAATTCCAAAGAAGTAGACCATCATAACATTCCTATCGTCATAAGTGAAAAAATCTTCATTATGACCATGGAAGATACTCATAGAAGTGTAGTTATCATTAGTGTAAGATATCTTGAAGACCTCCCATGCCTCCACCAAAAATAAGTTTTATGCCTCATGTTTTTTCATTTTTTCACACGATTATATTTGATTATAAACAGTTCAGGCAATTAAAAACTTGAATTAGAGATAGATAATAAAGTAGTCAATGTGCAAATGGAGAAAACTATGTAGCAGTGATAGGAGATCACTTTTACAATGACTGTCGATATAAATTGATGTAGTATGTGTTGGTAGTCACAAGGAAAAGTCAACCACGGAACAATTTGCACCAACGTGGGTAGTCGCTCAATAGAATATAGCTTTAACTCCCAACCTATTATAATTCCTCCAACCTGAATATTGTTAAATTCACCTTCCCATTATCCAGAATAAGGAAACCAAGATTACTAGGAAACAAGGATGAAAAGATAGTAGTAGTGATATAAGTTGTCGAAGCTATGGATAGATGGACAGTAATAATAGTGAATGGGTTTCAAACATATTAATAGAAAATCAATGCAATAGCAATTAAAATAGAATTTAAAAACAATAAAATGATGTACAACTTATAAAATCATAATGGAAATCTATCGATGTTAAAAGTGGTTAAGAAGTGACAAAATATGGAGATTTATAAGGGGTTGTGCCTTTCATTGTCAAAAGAGGTGACAAGGAATATCAATACAATGATAGTTAAGTTGCAAGATAGTGTTATCTAGTGAATATGTACATATACAATGCTATATGAAGTGCAAACCAGTGATTTGTATGAAGAAAACATTAGATGTCAAGAAAGAGTTAAAAAAGAGATATCATGGTTTTTCAATGAAGATATATTCACTATTCCATTGGATGTATGACTACCCAATCAGATGTAGTTATTATTCTAAAATATAAGATGATTGTTTTATTGGATATAATAACCATGTTATGAGGAATCAATGAGTGATCCATATTGTATTTTAGGATATATAGTATTCATTGATTTCCATAAAGATTCATTTACTATTCAAAGACAGTCACAATGAGAAGAATGAAGATGATACTATCAATGAAGCACTATCATAAAAATAGTACGAAACTGTGTAAGAAAATACACCTTCATGAAATTGTATCATCTTAAATGGAAGAAATTCCATGTTAAGAGAATTTATCCCTCCTTAGGGGATGTATTTGACCTCCATCACATCATCCTCTTGTTTCTGCATCATCCCCCCTGATCTGCCTTTCTGTCTACCATTTTCTGACCTGATTTTTGCATTCTGGGATACAGACCTGTGTTTCTGGGATTTAGGGAAAGGGTCAACCTCGGCCCTGACCTAGTAAAGGGTCGACCTTGGCCCTACCCTAGGATAGGGCTGAAATTGACCCTATCCCAGGGTCCAAATCCTGGTAAATTTTGGTTTCCCGGATGTCGGTCCTCACAAAAAGTTTTCTCCCACTTCCAGGTCGGCTGTTTCGGGCTCCGAAGCGTGGATTCCTAAATTATATTTGATATAGGTCCTCTCCTAGGGGTAAAGGCTTTATTGGTGATTTAATTATCCTATGTAGGCCTCCTTAGAATATTTTTCCCTAGTTTCATATGAAAGGAAGTTTTCTCCTCTCATTTTCTCTAAGTCCTCTATTGAAGCCTAAGTGATATTGAGCAAGGAAAAGCGCCAAGAAAAAAGTTCAAGAATCCATTGTTCTACATATTTCCAAGCTCTCAAGGTGTTCAAATCTTCCCCTCAAGCATTCAAGTTTTCCATTGAAGATCAAGGATTCAAGCTCTCAAGCCTTTGAAGGGATTTGGTTCAAGAATTCAAGATTTATCCTCCAAACCCTAGATCTAGCCATGATGGTGGTGTGATCTTCCTTCAAGATCCTTTTT
>MU224910.1:3834803-3844894 GCA_018584345.1 Thuja plicata | reverse complement strand
TAGCCATGATAAGGAGGGGGGCATATATAGGGTCTCCCTTGTACTATAGTTTACATTTATTTACATTTTATAGCATGCTAAATCCTTGGAAGGTAACGCACATAAGTTGCTAAATCCTGAAGAGACACGTATTTTTACTTTTTTTACTTTTTCTAAATCCTTGGAAGGTAACACACACAAGTCGCTAAATCCTGAAGAGATACGCACCCTTTTTATTTTTCAATATGCTAAATCCTTGAAAGGTAATGCACATAAGTTGCTAAATCCTGAATGGACACGCATTTTATATTCCATAGTGATACAAGAATGTGGATCTATGGGTATTTTCAAAAAAGCCTTCAGAAGACGCATTTACAATTACAAGCACATTTTATGGGTGAACCTGTTGGGGGCTCTCCCTCCTTGGTGATTCATAGTAAGGTGGGCATCTTACTATTTGAGGTAATCACTATCTCTTTTCTCTCTTTCACTTTCATGCTAGTAGGATTAGATCATGAAGCTATGTTATTGATAGTGTTGTTCTTGTCTTACTGAGGTAGTCATGTATGTTCTCTATAATTGAATTCTCTTTATCTTCCATATCTTTATGTATGAATGTTGAGTTAGAATCCTTTGTCTAAGGACTCATGTCTTTGACTTAGTGATATTCTAATTTGTTGCAATCCACCAGGATCTTGTCTCTAACTTTACCATGAGCACGTTCGATTTTCGTACTCTTACTAAAGTGGGGGCTTAATGTATCGTCTTAAAATGGAAGCACTTCCATGTTAAGATAATTTTACCCTCCTTAGGGGATGTATTTGACCTCCATCACATCATCCTCTTGTTTCTACATCATCCCCCCTGATCTGCCTTTTTGTCTACCATTTTCTAACCTAATTTTTGAATTCTGGGATACAAACCTGTGTTTCTTGGATTCAAGGACAAGGTCGACCTCCTAGGATAGGGTTGACCTTGGCCCTAACCTAAGATAGGGTCAACCTCAGCCTTGTCCTAGGATAGTTCCAACCTCAACCCTGTCCCAGGGTCCAAATCTTGGGAACTTTTGGTTTGCTGGATGTCTGTCCTCACAAAAAGTTTCCTCCCGCTTCCAAGTTGGCTGTTTCAGGCTCTGAAGCATGGATTCCTAAATTATATTTGATATAGGTCATCTCCTAGGGTTAAAGGATTTAATGGTGATTTAATTATCCTATGTAGGCCTCCTTAGAATATTGTTCCCTAGTTTCATATAAAAGGAAGTTTTCTCCTCTCATTTTCTCTAAGTCCTCTATTGAAGCTTAAGTGATATTGAGCAAGGAAAAGCGCCAAGAAAAAAGTTCAAGCATCCATTGTTCTATATATTTCCAAGCTATCAAGGTGTTCAAATATTCCTCTCAAGCATTCAAGTTCTCCATTGAAGATCAAGGATTCAAGCTCTCAAGCCTTTGAAGGGATTTGGTTCAAGAATTCAAGATTTATCCTCCAAACCCTAGATCTAGCCATGATGGTGGTGTGATCTTCCTTCAAGATCCTTTTTTCATCCTAAAGACTCTTTCATCATCCTTCTAATATGGATTTTAAGCATACAATTATGAAGGTTAATGGTTTTTAAAGTTCCATGCTTTCATACTTACATATTTGCATACATTTGGATTACATTAGCATATCTATTGAATATCATAGCTTCATTATTAGATTCAATTCTAATACTTGCTAGCATTCTATACATTATTGATTTCAGGGTTAATTCCTAAATCAGGGTTTTACTAAGGCAAACCCCTCCCCCACAACAAACAAACCTTTCTTTTTGCAGGTACAGGTTCGAGACTGTAGATCTGAGACCAGATCTGGATACCCTTTTCAGTCTTCTTTCGGATAGCGCGAACAGGGACGCTTTCAAATCTATGTAGGAAAGGGTTGGCATTTGTGGTACAGGGTCAACCTTTTTCATAAGAGGAAATTGGAATGGAAAAATATTTTTGGGTACGAAGCGCATTGATTCAAAGAAAGATTGATTGTCCTAATCGTTGATTCGTTGCCGATGAGTTGATTGACTGATATGAAAACCTGATATGAAATCCCGATATGAAACCTGATTTGATACTCTCATATGAAACTCTAATATAAAATCCTAATATGATGCTCTGATATGAAAACCTGATATGAAACCCTGATATGAAACTCCAATATGATGCTCTGATATGAAACTCCGATATGATGCTCTGATATGAAACTCCGATATGATGCTCTGATAAAGTTTGAAATTTTAATGCCCCAAATTTGATACAAGATATGATGCAGAATCCCAGTTAGATGATATGATGATGCCCCCTCAAAAATGAAATCATATTGATCGTATGTAAAGGTTTTTGATGAACAATGCTGATAGAAGAGATCCAAGATGATTGCATTTCTGATATCAATGATGTTTGAAAAGATGTCGAACAAATGCCCCAGTATGTAGAATATGAAAATTAGGTTTGACTGGGTCAAAAATCTTAGAAAATAGGTTAAAATAGTTAAAATAGGTTGAAATACCCAAATTTACTATTCATTTTCACATTTTACTATTGATATTTTGCTTTGAGCCTCTGACGATTAACAGCGATGGTGGTCCCCATTCGAGAGCACAGGTTTGAGTGAGCGTGTAGATATTAGAGACCTCCTGATTATGGGCCTCCAGTGAGTGGTTTGAACTCCCTTAGTGCATTTATTGCTCTTAAAATAGCATTTAATACATGTTTTTATTGCTTTCTAGGAAAGTTTTAGCAAAATGCTGCGTAGGATAGGTAAAATGCCGTGTAGGGAAGAGAAAAGCCGTGTCCACACTGTGAAAAGTCACGTAGGCACAATCCTTAGCTGCGTAGGAGATAGGGTAAAATTGTCACCCAAAAAGTAATCAGCCGCCTGAAAAACCCTATGTTTTAAAGGCCGCATATGAGTTTTGAAAAGCTGCGTAGGCATGTAAAAGACTGCCTAATTGGTTAAGCGCCACCTCCGATTGGTAAAGAGCTGCTTTTAAAGATTAAAAAGTTGTGGGGCTTAAAAAGCCGCGTACACTAAGTTAAGTGTCGCCTACCATAAAATTGGAAATTTGATATAGTAAATAGATGAACTCAGTGTGATTGATCATCTAGATGATCTAATTAGATTCCAAGCTAGAAAATGTCTGTCCAGAATGTCACGTAGTGTTTAGGATATTAGAAAAGTCATAATGATGAATGTTTAATAGGTCAATCAGATATGATTAAAAATGATTATGAATTGTCCTTGTGTCTCACAATATAGAAGTTAGGAGCAATAAGTTGATACGCTCAAGTTAGAGCAAAGATAGATTTAATGTTTTGTGATTGACTTAGAATGGTTCACCAAGAGAAAAACTAACATGATGCACTTTGTTTCAAAATGTAGGAGCATTACCGCAAGTTGCGGGTACGAGGTGTAGCATTATGGATTTTTTATTTAGTAGATGAGCTTATGCCTCCTGAGTGGCGTATGATTGAGACATGCGGACTGAGTTTCCTATTAGATCTCCCTCGATTTCAGTTGAACCGAGGTTTGTTGACAGCTATGGCAGAGCGATGGCAATCTGACCATAATACATTTCATTTACCTCTGGGTGAGATGACTATTACGCCAGAGGATGTATATAGATTATTGAGGATCCTGACTCATGGAGAGCGGGTGTATTATGATTCAGTGTATGATAGCAGTGTATGCAGATGGGTGTTTGGAGACAACACCATTGATGATGATTGCATTACGTGGGCACAGTTTGCCTCATTTCCTACTTTACCAGCGTTATTAGGAGCTATGATTGGGGGATTACTTTTACCAGATAGGAGAGGTTGTGGTTTCACGGTCAGATGGGGTTGGATTTTAGAGGACCTGATTGTACATCCACGGAGATTGGATTCGGGTTCTTATGTTTTGGCTTAGTTATATCATGATCTTCACGAGATTGTGCATCGACGCAGTGCAGCTATTTTTGTAGGTGTGGTATTATTACAGTTATGGACATGGGAGCATCTTCCTATTATGAGGCCAGTTTTAGCTCGAGTTTGGGCTCGTGGTTATCCTTATGCTTTTCTATATGATGGCATGGTTGTCCTACATCATCTGGGAAAGGTTAATTTTTGGAGACGTACCATCGATGATATTGATCAAGTAGTATGGAGGCCATATCTACAGTGTGAGAGGTGGCGGGAGGATGATGACAAGTTACCATATATTTTTTCACCTCAATGGATGATAGGTTGATCACCATTAGTGATTGAGATACTTTGTTGTGGGAGAGTACTCCGTCAGTTCGGCCGAATGTAGGATATGACATAGGGTATGGCACTCTATGCCAGGGTACAGGTTGAGAGATTGATGTGGGGAGCATAGGTTGACTACCAATCAGATTTTTTGTAGATAGATCAGCTTGGATATGGGTATGGGATAGTAGATAGATCAGATTGGATATGGATATGGGTATGGGATATGATGCCATAGGTTGCAAATGCAGGGATGTCGGCTGAGTATCGTGACTGGTTCTTGCGATATCGATTCATTTGATTCACTGATCTAGCAGAGCCCATTCCTGATGTTGATGAGGTCTCAGATGATGATGGAGATGATGGTGATGATGGGGATGATGGGGATGATGGTGACAGACCACCCAGGCACAGAGTTTAGTGTGTACCTAGGGTGCCTCAGGTACAAAGAGCAGCTGGACCTCGCATGAGAGGTGGACATCTGAGAGGCCGAGGTGGTGGATTCAGGCAGCCTAGGTAGAGATGAACATGAGCACAGGTAGCTCCAGATTAGGTTCCTTTAAGAGTCGATGCAGATTGGGCCAGACACAAACATAGACGTGTCCAGGTGGCTAGACAGGTTTTAGTTCAAAAACAAAGACCACAGGTGGATCCACAGGTCAGTATGGTACAGGTGATACCTCAGGTACCTTTACCGCCTCAAGCACCATAGGCTCCTACAGCATCACAAGCACCTCCAGTTCCTCCCATTATGGATGATATAGTGCAGAATGTCCGACGTTTACAGGCAAGGATGACTGTAGTGACAACTAGATTCTATCAGGTTATGACTATGCTGCAGCAGTTTCTAGCTACTCTGGCTTAGCTACTCTGGCTCAGTTACCTACTAGTGCAAGCATGATTTAGGCACCTCCTAGTGCACAGGATAGAGCAGGTGACAGGGATCCTGATGGTGCAGGGGGTTCAGGCACAGGTTTAGTCGGAGATGGATCAGGTGCCCCTGCTGGGTCATAAGACAGATTGGTACCCATGATATAGATCTGGATATAGCATTGATGATGTATCATATGTATTTTTTATCAGGACTTTGATGTATGGACCATTGTATTGATGTACCTTTGATGTACTGATTTATAGACATTGATGATGGACATTTATCTATGATGATCTTTGATTCCTCCTTTGATAATTTTATCAGATTTCCTTGTATGCATATCTACATGTTTCTATGATGCATTTATTTCTATTGTGCTATGGATTCAAATGTCTTAGAGTAGGACATAGATAAATGGATGCAAATGATGTTAATGCAATTTTTTATCTGTATATGCTTTTTTGATTTAACCATATATGGATTATGCAATGCAATGAATGCAATACTTAGTGCTATGATAAATGAAATGCAACTATCTTTTTGTTTTTTGGATGTATGCAATTTTAACTTTATGAGATGCAATTCTAAATGATGATATTGAAAAATGAATAATGATTAATGTTTCTTTTTCTTATTTTTCTCTTGACATGAATATATAATGAATAATGCCTAATGATAATGAATGCAAAGGAAAATCTCATTTTGAATGACTTGAAACCATTAAATTTGATGAAGTGTTTGTCAACTTTATCCCCCCACCCTTGAACTTGGAAAACTGCTAGAAAGACAAGCCATTTGAGAACTAAGCTTTGGAGAACACATTTAAGATAAAATGCAACATGCAACTAATATAACATGCAAAATGCAATGCAACTAATTATCCTTGAGGTTTGCGAAAGAAATGCAAACTGAGATATATTTTCATCATAGAGCGTTGTGGAGCTAGGAGTCGATACAATCCTTACTGGTGCCACTGTGACCATAAGAATATGAATATGACTTTCCCTCATGTGGTAACCCCTTCTATGAAACCAAGTACAACCCTCACTAGTTGAAAGACCAACTATGGGAGTATGAATATCGGTTTAATCAGATTCAATGTTGCAAGTGGATGTTGGTATTAAGATATGGAAAATATAAATAACCAAGGTATCCTTTTGCATAAACAAACAAAGGTTAACCCTCTAACCCATATGAATTATCCTCTATGGTTCTTTTGATGACCATGTCCTTAGATGAATTCACACAAGTTAAAGAATCTTCCTCAAAACAGTCACTCAGAAGCTTAAGAAAACAACATGTCTCTTATCATTGCCAATCTAGTTGAAACATCATTGATTAACTAAAAAGAACATGACTCAAAAAACTCAATGAAAAACTCATCAAAAATTCCAAGTGTTTGTGAAGTGTATCAAGATTTTCAAATAATAATTCCAAGCAATCTGATCATTTAGGGTGTGTCAATTTTTTAATCCTAATAAAATAAGGCAATGAGACTCATGGATCATATTTTGCGATTAAACTATTTAGGGTTGAACAATGATATTCATGAAAGGTTCCAAAATGTCTCTCCTGGATCTAAAAATATGCTTCTGATGTGTGACCAAAATGTTTCACTATTGAATCCGGTTGGTACCAAAATATATGATGTGTGCCCCCAAGTGATAAATGTGATCAATTGTGAAACTTAGGGCAACTGAACCTAGAATGCGATAAAATGCAGCTCTGAGACTTTATTAGGGCAACGCACAAATGACAGATGCAATGAGGATATGGACAAGTGAGATGAGGAACCACAATATGTACAAATGCAACTAGGAAACACCTAAGGGACAAAAGGCGCCTGTTTCCAGGTTTTCACTTCTTGGGATTATTGCTCTTTTTCTATTTTTTCTTTTTTTTCTACCAGGGTGCCTATTGCTAGGTTTTTCACCAAGGCACTTTTTTCTCTTTTTCAAATGTTTTTGGCTTTTTGAATTTTCTGATTTTTTTGTATTTTTGATCTTTTCTCCTTTTTTTTTTGGTATTTTGAATTTTTTGATTTTTTGGTATTTTTGATCTTTTCTACTTTTCTTGGTATTTTTTATCTTTTCTCCTTTTTTTGGTATTTTTGAATTTTCCCATGTACAAGGGTGATGCTTGACTCATCTGATAATCTCAACTTATACTCTTTATTCTAATACTCTTTCCTCTGAATCAGGTGTGGAACCTCTTAAGATGAATGCTATTGATAGGTTCTAGCAATTCATTACCATCACAATCAACCAATTTGTAGGTCCCCGTTCCAAATGAAGAAATAATGACAAAAGGACCAAGCCAATTTGCTTCCCACTTTCCTTTCTTTTCTCTATCAGCCTGATTTTTTGGATTTTCTCTCAATACTAGATCCCCTATTTGAAAATTTCTTGGCTTGATATGTTTGTTATAGTTCCTAGAAATTCGATTCTGATACACTTTCAAATGATCATAGGCTTGAGTTTGATGTTCCTCCAACAATTCCAATTGTTGAAGGTGAGCAACTCTATAATCCTTATCCATTATTAATCCATGCAATGAAAATCTGAGGGATGGTATTTCAACTTCTAAAGGAAGAACAACTTCGGCCCCATAAACCAAAGAAAAAGGTGTAGCTCCTGTCAGGGTGCGAATACCATTCCTATAGGCCCATAATGCCAGATTGATTTGAAGGTGCCAATCCTTTCCTGATTTTCCAAAGGATCTCTTAAGGATTTTAAGGATGTTCTTGTTGGTAGCTTATGCTTGTCCATTACCTTGGGGATAGTAAATGGATGAAGAGTGATGTGTAATGTGGAATGTGTCACAAAGTTTATCAATATCTTTGTTCTTAAACTATTTTCCATTATCAATGATGATGGCATGAGGAATGCCATATCTCCAAATGATATGATTTAGGATAAACATGGAAATTTGTTTTCCTATTGTAGTTGATAAAGGGATAACTTCAACCCATTTAGTAAAGTATTCTGTCACTGTGATTATATACTTGTATCTATTTGAAGAAGGTGGATAAATCATGCCAATCAAGTCAAAACCCCATTGATAGAATGGCCATGGTGTGACAAAAGGGTGTAATTCTTGTGCTAGTGCATAAATCATTTTTTCATGGTATTGACATTTCTTTTAAACTTTAACATATTGACAAGGGTCTCTTTCTAAGGTTTTCCAAAAGTACCCCATACGTAAGATTTTCTTACCTGCCGTGAGATCTATAATAACATCAATGCTAGGTAAGGGAAAGTCATCTTTTGGACAAGCAAGGTTTAAATCTCTGAAATCTATGTAGACTCTTATGGTTTTATCATGTTTGGTAACTGGTACAATATTGGAGATCCATTCGGCATATGCTATTACTCTTATAAATTCTACCTTGAGCAATTTCTCCAATTCAGCTTTGACTAATAGGGCTATATGTGGATGCATTTTTTGCAACTTCTTCTTTACGGGCTTAACCCCTGGTTTCACATTTAAGTGATGCATTATGAAACTTGGATCTAATCTAGGCATGTCAGCATATGACCATACAAAGTTGATTTGTTTCACTTGAAAGAATGCAATGAAATCTTCTCACTCCAAAGGACTCAAAGATGCTACTAAGTGAGTGAATTTAGGATCCTTTTCTGTTCCAATGTTAACCTTTTCTATGGGTTCAATAAGTATAGGTGATATTTCATCTTCATGAGCTGGTAAGGCGTCCAACCTCTCTCCCTTAGGTGCCATAGTTTGGTTTTTGACCTTCGGAAACATCCTTTATTTTTACTTTTTTGGGGTCTAGCACTACCACATTGTGGTTTTCACCACTAGACCTTTTAATTTTTTGTATATTTTCTCTTCATTTTTTGGATTAAGAGGTTGAACACCTACCCCTATCATCATGTCTAGAATGAATTCATTGGTGGAAGAATCGGGTTCGACCGCATTGAGGTATAAGGCCATTGAATTGTCATTTGGGAAGTAGAGTAATTCGTTTGACTCGGATAGATCCCAATCGATAAGTTCGGGATGTATTAAGGACAAAGATTCATCGAATGGGATTTCATTTGAAGGATTTAAGGACATGACTTCATTAGATGGTTCATACATTGTATCATCATGGTCTATGACATGTGCCTCTTCAAGATGGTCCATGGAAGAAGGATCAAAATCCTCTTCATCAGAGTCCTCTAAGATTTATATGGGAAAGAAAGCATGTGGATTAAACACTAGGTTAGAATCTCCCACCCATGAAGGTACCCAAGGTTCACCTACCCATTGAGTTAAAGGAGGTGCTTTTTCTATGTTGAATTGTTGAGGTTCACTTGATGTTTGAGTTGAATTCAAACTTTGAGCCATATGTTCTTCATTCTCAACTTTAGGAGTTGCATAAGTGTGAATGGTATCAACCTCTATGTCATGACAAGATTCTTTGGACAAGGAATCCCACTCATAGTCTCTAGATTCATCTTCACTTTCAAAACCTACCATATGAATATGTGCATGAAAATCATGCATGGGACTTGAACTTTCTCCTTTGTGTTGAAAGCCTATGTCGGCCTTCTCTTCTTTGGCTCTCCAAATTGGTTCAATAGGTTCTAACAACCCTCTATGTCAAACTCCTAAGGGTCCTCTTCCCTTATACCCCTTTTTATTCATGATATCAAATCCTTTTCCATATTGATCAGTTTGGATATTGATATGTTGACCCTTTCATTGGAATTATCTAAATTATCATCCTCTTTATAGAGCCATTGTAATACCTCATTATCTTCTTTGTCTATTTCTTGTTTGTCACATTCCCTCACAAAATGGGAATTGTACTTATGAGGTTGATGATCTTTGGATGGTTTCCCATGTTTCCTTGGAGATGTAGGTAAATCAAAGAGGGAAACAAAATATTCCCCTACTCCTTTTGAGTTAATTTTGCATTGTTTCTCAAATTGATGCATTAGGTCACTCATCTTTTCATAGTGATCCTTCTTAGT
>MU224910.1:3805212-3820951 GCA_018584345.1 Thuja plicata | reverse complement strand
GAGGTGTTCTCAAATGGAGGGAAAGTTGGTTGGTTGTCTCAAAGATATTAAGAATTAAATAACTCCATCATTTAATTAAATTAGCCATGGAAGGGTGATTGGGTTGGATTTAATCTTTTTTATTTGAGCTATACAATTGAAAAATCAATTGCATAATTTGATTAATCCCTTTAGGCTTGAATTTAATTATTTAATTTCATGATTATTTGATCTTTTAATTTAATTTGATTTTTGTCCTCTTGATTTGCATTGAGATGACATTTTAAGGCATTTGGCTGAGATTTATAGTTTGGAATGCTTGAGATACACCTGGTCAATTTTAGGTGTCTATAGGAACTATGAATTGAAATTAGTGAAAGAATTTTCCAAGAAGGAATGTCTACTACAAAATTGATCAAGTGAGAATAATATTGAAGATCTAAAGTGAAAATGAACTAGAATCCTATTGACATAGTAGTGACAACTTCAACAAAGAAATAATGCAAAATAGACAATGAAGCAATGAAAAGTGAGTATATAAATCTTAGTTGTGCATACAATTGGAAGAGTTACCTGATTTGAGATCTGATGAGGCAACTCTTCCAATTGTGTGCACAAATAATATTAATATACTACATGCCCATGACAAAAGTAATTAAATATATCAAAGGTCACTTGCAATGTTACAAACAAGACTGGCTTAGTGAATTCACCACATGATTTAGGTAATAATAACATCTATTTAATATGCCCATTTCTAACTAAAGAGATCTATTTTATGAATTATGTTTGTAAATGATTCCTAACTTTTTTGCAGGATCTCAATCAAAGTGAAAGGTATTTTTAGTCCCTACTTGATTTAATTAAAAATTGTGACCTACAAATTTTTTTGGATATTTATAATTTAGAGACATTATAATAATATTGAATTCGCCTACATTTGTGAGCAGAGAATGAACTTATTGGTGTCCTAAATACATCACAAGAAGCTCCCATACATTAGAATCATTTAAGTAATTATTTTCATTCTGATTGGCAATTCTCTATTCTCTTCCCGACACATTCCAGTTGTTCATCGCTGCAAAGATGCCTCTTTGCTGGTGGTTGTTGGTGATCAATCATAAGGAATTAACCCTAATATATCATTATCAAACTAGTCTAAAAAGACATGCATGAACAACCTTACAAAATTTTCCAAGAAGATATCAAAATCATTTGGTTTATTCAAAACTAAGGTTTAGATAGAAACTAGAATTATAATAAACAAGAATGTGGACTGGTAGAGTCAATGGGTACCTCAAAATAAGAGAGATTTAGAAATCTTGGAGTTTTTGTGCTATGCCCTCTTCTGGTTACTTAGCGTTCCCTCCTTCAACTCTTTGCGGTGTGTTATGCCCTCTACTGGTTACTCTGTGTGTCCTCCTTTAGCTCTTTGCAGCGTAACATAACATAATGAAATGAAGTTAAACCTTTTTTTTAAGTTATGCCCATGTTTGTCAGAATTACAACCACATATGATGTTAGTCATTATTCCAACCAAAATAGGAATAACTTTTTTAAAAAATCAAATATTTCCTTCTATCAACCGACCAAGAAAAACCATTTTAATGCTTGGTCGGGAATGTTGGTCAATTTTGGGGGTCAAATGTACTAGTGTGTCTACACTAGAACCTAAAATATGGTAGGTGGCACACATATGCTCAATGGGATGGCCCATGCCAAATGATACATCTTTTGATGATGGAGTTTCTGCAGGTACTAGTCTATCCTCTGCTCCAACTAAGTGTGTGTCATACTCAACAATGACATCAGTCAATGATGAAATTGCTTGAAGAGTCTGTAACTCCATATATTCCTTCAAGGTTATTGTGACAGTGACATGAACTATGGGTTTAGGAGCTACATGCATCCTATGTTGTGGGTCTACCACCCTCTGGGCCCTAACTATATCCTACACAGAGCCTCTCCCTCTACCTTGGAACTTTAAAATGTCAAATTAATTTGACTTCAAGCTGATGATAAAATCACAATAAATTTTTTTCAAAAAATATAGTGGCACCTCCCAATTGTTACAAGGTGGTTGTTCAAAGACCATATACCACCTATCCCAAATATTTGCTTGCATCCTAGCGTGAACACACCAATGTATAGGAAATAGACTATTAGTAGTAAGTAGGTTATTACTAGTGCTAGGATTAGTGAAAAGAGCACATATGTCATCTTTAAGTATGTCCTTTCTTTTCTCCTCATCATTCGAAAACCCATCTGCATAAAATGTATGAAATATATGCCTCCATGAATCCCATTTTGTGACCTCTCTAGATACCTCATTTGCGCTATTGGCCATTATTTCTAGGGGTTTTCATGAGGGATGAGTGGTGCTCCTGATTAGAGGGCCTCAACCTATTCACTAATATAGAAATTTGGGTAGTGTTTTGTGTCAGGCGATTGATAACATCATCTTGTGTGGCCTGTACATGATGATGAACTATAACTGATTGAATGTTTGAAGATGTTAAGTTGATCACTGAAATGCAGAAAGATAATGCAAGACATTAAATCAGTTAATGGATTGTATTTCCATTGATGTCAACTTGATATAATCTGATTTGTTATATACAAAGTGTCAAAGAATTTAGAGAATCAGAGAGATAAATATTATTCTTTCAGTAATTCATAAAAGATCATCATTCACTAAGTGACTACAAACACTGACCCGTAGTTCACCCTGATAGATAGAGAAACTCAAAAGTAAAGTCACAATGTTTCCCAAGAAAGAAACCTGACAAGCATTACCGATGAGAAAAAATTCACAATGATTCCTGACAGATAGACAACCCTAATGGATAAACAATGCCAAGGGAGATGCCCAAGGAGAACTGAAGTGTTGACCAAAGCTATCAAATAGTTATACACCGAAAAGAACTAAAGTTTAGAAATGTCAAAATACTTAGCTGGCAAGAGCTAAAGATAACTTAATTGGTTGTTAACATTGTTTACATCGACAAGATAAAGATAGAGATAAGTAAAATATTTAAAGTTGTTTAATCCATTTGGAAAGAAGATATCTATGAGATAAAACAAGAGTAAAGCTTTCAAGAAAGATTGGCTAAGATTTTGGATCATGCCAAGAAAAAGAAAGTCAAGAACCTAGAAACAGTGATATCATGTCTATAAATAGACAATCTAATTCATTATGAATTAGGGGAGTGAATAGAAAAAGAAGATTCTAAAGAGAAACTGATGAAGAAAAACTTCATACAGTCATGATCAATCAATCTCAAGAAAGAGCTAAAGATTTCTGTGGACACCAAGCAACAGAGAAGCACAACATCACCAAGAAGAAAGAAGTGGAGAAAAGGTATTGAAAAGATACATTGATCATAAATGTATTATGAGCTTACAACAGATCTGAAAATCTACAAGTCTAAGTTGTATGTGTGAACAAATCATTTACTGTTTCAATTTAATCATTGATTTAGAAAGTCTCTTAATCGAGAAGGACTTAACAATCTTTTCTATATACTCTCTCCTCTATTGAACTTGGAAAAACCCTTTTACCTACAAGAACTCAACATAACACTACCATAATGGAGCGGAAGCGGGGAGTGGGGAGCAGGAAATGGGGAGCAACTGGGAAGAGGGAACACTGGCATGGGAAATTAAAATCTCTCAATGGAATCAGATTCTTTAGGTGATGCAGGTGATGCAGGTCTTTTTGCCACAAAGGGCTCCACTGACTCTGGTGGGAAAGTGGATGGGAAAATGCATGGATTCACAGGAGATGGGGACCCAGGTGGGGGCCCCATACTAGGGAAAGGGAAAGTCAAATGGGCATCCCTATGCGGTGTAAAACCCTCAGGTAAGTCAGTATACCCTCCTGTTAGGAACATATCTAATATCTCTAAGGGCAGATATGCCATCGCTATTCCTGATCAAGTAATCAATCATAATATTAGAAAAATGGACAATGCCCTAGTTGGGAGATTCATTGGGATTAGGCCTAATATTGAAGTGATTAGAGCATATGTTGACAAGAGATGGAAGCTCAAAGGCCAAGTTGAGGTGATAGCTATGAACAAGGGTTTTGTCTCTTTTTTTTTCTCATGTGAAGAAGATAGAACACAAGCCATATGTAGTGGGCCGTTGTGTATAGGAAAAATACTATGATCCTACAGAAATGGTACCCTAATATGGCTCTTCACAAAGATTTTATAGTCCAAGTCCCTATCTAGGCGAAGCTCCCTAGACTCCCCTTGGAGTATTGGAATGAGGATATTTTTGCAAGTATAGCCAGATCCTTTGGAGAACATCTCTCTATCAATCCGGTTACGGCTTCCAAAAGAAGACTTACACATGCCAGAATATGCATAGGTATAATACCAGATGTTGATATGACAGAAGAAATATAGTTGGAATCAAGATTAGAAAAATGGACTCAAAAAATTGAATATGAGTCAGTACCCTTTTCTTGTTTCAGATGCAAAAAAATGGGGCATTGGGCAAAGAAATGTCCAATTAACAAAGTCAAGAAACTTCATCATAAAAAAGAGGGGAAGCCGATTGGAAAAAGTGTAGATCCATTGGAAGAAGAAGGTAGTAAGGAACCCAAGAATATAGAGAAACACATAGAAGAGAAAAATGGAATGTCTAAAGAAAATGAAAAGGAAGGGAAAGACAAAGGAGAGACACAGAACAATCAAGAGAAAAATGTGACAGAAGGATCAGGAAAAGACAAGAAAGATCAGAAGGAGCAAGGAAATGAGACTGAACTAGCCAAGAGTGACAAGATATACTTTGTCAAGGATACACTAGAAGATGAGAGCAATGAAATTTGTAAAGCCCAAGATGTAAAGGAAAAAATCAAGCAAGAAGATAACCAGTCGACCACTCAAGAAGAAGATGAACTACCTATTAAATAGGGAAATCAGGGAAATTTCTATGAAAATAACATCTTCTTAGATGCTCAACAAGATATTGTCTTGGGACCGAGGCTGTCAGAGATGACACAAATCTCATCACAAGAGGAAAGGAAAGACTCAGAGGAAATAGACAAACCAAAATGGGGAGACCAAGAGGAAATAGACAAATTACTTGAGAAACAAGACAAACCCAATATGGTGGAAAAAATGAAACCAAAGAAGGGTACAGTGACAAAAGTCTAGAAGAATGCTAAATAATATCAACCAGATGTTGGAGAATGCCAACTCTCACCACCAGGAAGACCACTAAGCTCTAGAAAAATAAATTAAGAAGCGGCTAGAAATATAGTAGATGGAACACAGAAAACTATTACCCAACTAGGTATTACCAAAAAGAAATGAAGATCATACCTTGGAACATAAGAGGGTTAAATAATCCTCACAAAAAAGATCTTATTATAAATATGGTTAGAGATAATAGACTAGATATCATTCTCATCCAAGAAACTAAAATGGCTAAGGAGAAAGTTGAAAAGCTCAAATACTATAGAAATAACTGTTGTAGTGGAGGTAGCTCGGAAGGAGCCTCAAGGGGTATTGTTACTTTTTGGAATAGGGATATTATTGAGGGTGATGTTCTTATGCAGGAAAATAATATGGCTTGCATTAGATTCCACCATATCAAGGAAGGAACCTGTTGGATTCTTACTAATATTTATGCTCCCAACACGAAGAAAGGGAGACATTCTTTCTAGACAAAACTGGAACAGGTCAGGAAGTCTTTTGAAACTAAAAGTTGGCTCATTATGGGGCATTTCAATACCCCTCTTAAGGAAGATGAAAAAATGGTAGGATCTCAACCTAATTTAGATAGCAAGGTTGACTATATGAATTTCATATCTAGTCAAGTTCTTACTGATATTGATCTTCAAGGCATCATATTACTTGGTCTAATCGGAGAGTAGGTATAGATTTGATCCAGGTAAGATTAGACAGAGCATTAATTTCTAGTGAATAGTTTCAGCAGTATAATTGTTCTTTAACTGCCTTTATTAGAGTGGGCTCTGACCATTACCCGCTATCATTTATTGCTAACCCTATTGTTAGAAGTAAGAACTATCCCTTCAGATTTGAAAAAATGTGGACTATTCATCTTGAAATGTATCTCAAAATTAGTGAATGGTGGAATATTAAGATAGAAGGAACAGCTATGTATAGGATGACCTATAAACTGAAACATGTGAAAGACAGAATTAAGAAGTGGAACAAAGAAAATTTTGGCAATATATTTTCTTCTAAAGTTGATATTATGTTTGAACTTAAAGAGGTGCAGGAGTCTATTCAAATGGCTGGGTATGTGAATAACCTTAAAGAATAGGAAACTAAAATATTAAGTAAATATCATGACATTGTGCACAAGGAGGAAATATTTTGGAAGCAGAGATCTAGAAACACTTGGCTGAGAGAGGGGGATAAGAACACAAAATTCTTTCACATGATGACTACCAAACACAAGGAAGCCAGCAAGATATCTAAACTCAAAGTTGACAAAAGACAAATGGAAAAGGAGGAGGATATTTCTAAGGAAGCTAGAGTCTTCGTCTCTAATCTTCTATCCCAGGATGACTAGCTTGACTAGGATCCTCAAAGTAATCTCCTAGAGAGTATACCTAATATCTTGAATGATAATGATAATTACTATCTATCAGCCATTCCATCTAATGATGAGATCAAAGAGGCTGTCTTTTCTTTTGATGGGAATAAATCTCTGGGTCCTGACAATTTTCCTATATTCTTCTTTCATTATTATTGGGAGATCATACATAAGGATATTACTGATGCTATCAAAGAGTTCTTTGGATCTACTAAAATTCTCAGAGAAATGAATGGTACTTTCACTGCTCTCATCCCGAAAAAAGTTGGGGCTGATACTATGGACCTCTTTCATCCTATTAGTCTGTGTAACTCTTCCTACAAAATTATATCAAAATTCATCACCTCCAGGATTCTGAAAGTGCTACCTAAGATAATTGTTCACCAACAAACTGGTTTTATTCCTGGAAGGCAGATTTTAGATTCTATCATTACTATCCATGAAAACATACACTCAGTGACTATGGCTAGAAAAGATGGATTCATTCTTAAGATTGATCTCTCTAAAGCTTATGATAGAGTTGATTGGAATTTTATGCAGAATGTTCTAAGAACCTTTGGTTTCAACCCCAAATGTATAAAATTGATAATGCAGCTGGTGTCTTCTCCCACTTTCTTGGTCCTTTTAAATGGTTCTCCTTCAGCCTTCTTTAAATCTTCCAGAGGTCTGAGGCAGGGAGATCCTTTATCTCCTGTTCTATTCATTATAGTCACTGAATGTTTGGGTAGGTACATCGAAAGCACTGTCAAAATGGGGATCTCAAAGGGTTAAAAACTTCCTCCCCAAACTATGTGTGCTCTCACCAGCAATTTGTGGATGACTCTATTTTTATGGGGGAAGCTACCATTAATGAAGCCCAGAATCTTAAAAATGTCCTCAAAAATTATGGTAAGGTTACTAGTCAGCTTATCAACTGGAATAAAAGTTTCATTTATTTCATCAATACTCCTGATTAAAGACAGTACAAGATAAGCATAGTTATGAACTGCCAAATTGGGGAGCTCCCTGCTACCTATCTGGGCATCCCCCTTGGGATTAACCCTCCTAATTCCTTTTGGAGCTCTCTGGTGGAAAAATTTCACAAGAAAATTGTTGGGTGGAAAGGTACTCTGCTCAGTCAGGCTGGTAAGATTCAGCTTCTCAAATCATCTCTTCAGAGTATACCTACTTATGCCCTAAGTCTTTACAGGATCCCCAACAAATTTGCTAAGGCTATTGAAAAAATTCAAAGGAACTTCCTTTGGAATGGAGTTGAAAAATCCAATAGATTTGCTCTTATTGCTTGGGATAAAGTTTGTACGCCCAAGTCCAAAGGTGGTTTGGGTATAAGGAAATAAAAAGAATGAATGAAGCTCTCCTAGCTAAACTTGGTTGGAGGGGTTTCACTCTGAAGGATGAACGGAATTCAATTTGGAACAAAAAATATAACAGGAAGTCTGACACAATTATTGATTTTATTAATATTGAAGATATCTTGATGGGATCTTGTATATGGAAGAATGTGATAAAAGTCAAAAATATTATAAGAAAAGGTGTGAAGTGGAAAGTTGGCAAGGGAAACAGAGTGGATTGTTGGGAAGATATCTGGATAGGTAGCCAACCTCTTGTTATGAATACTATTTGGGGCCCCTTTGCTATTTTATGCAAAGATAAAATTGGCACTAAGGTCATGGATTATAATTGTAATGGGATTTGGAAGGATCTTACTACTGTGGATAATTCCCTTCTATCTCTTAATATCACTCTCAACTCTATGATTATTAATTCTGAAGAAGACTCTATGATCTGGAAAGATACTATGAATGGTAATATCACTGTGGGATTGACTTATAATCTGAATGAGGAGAACAAGGAAAATACCTTCTAGGCCAAGGCTTGGATCAAAGGGCTCACCCCTAAAATCAACATCTTTTTCTAGACAATGATTTAAAATAAAATCCTCACTCTTGACAATCTCAAGAATAGAGGTATGTATATTACTAATATGTGTGTTCTGTGCAGGAAAGAGGGAGAAACGGTCAATCATTTGTTCATTCATTGCAATTATGCTAATGAGGTTTGGTCCTATTGGATGAAGGCTCTCAATGCTGATTGGGTTTTATCCAATGATATCCAGAATATGTTCACTTCATAGAGTATTAATTCTAAGAGTGAAAGCATCAGAAAGATTTGACAAATTTCCCTTCCTCACATATCATGGGCAATTTGGAAGGAAAGAAATGAAAGAATTTTCAGAGAGAGTGAAACTTCCCCTAAAATATTATTCAGAAAAACTTTGAATATGATTATGGAGAACTTCAAAATTATGAAAGTCAAAGAGAACTGTGAAGGAAAAGAGGATAGGGAAATCCTTGAAAAATGGGGTATTAAGTTTGATGAGAAAACCCACAACAATATCAGAGAGGGAATTGTTTGGGAAAGTCCTCCGAATGGTTGGATTAAGATTAACTTTGATGGGGCCTCGAAGGGTAATCCCAGAATTGTAGGATGTGGTATGATCATGCATGATGAGAAAGGGCATTGTAATGCTGCAAGGGCTATCCCTATAGGGGTTCAAAATAATCACATGGCTGAGGCTTTAGCTTCCCTCAATGGTTTAATTTTGGCTTAATAAAATAACTATAGAAATGTTTGGGTTGAAGGGGATTCTTTGAATATTGTTAAAGCCCTCAACAATATATCCAAACCCTCATGGATGATTAGCAATATTATTGATTATGCTAAATATATAATCAAGGATATGAATAAATGCATTGTGACACATGTGTACTGTGAAGGCAATATTTTTGTAGATTGGGTGGCCAACTACGCATGCAGAATTGACCGAGTTTATACTTGGAATGATGAAAGCAGTATGCCATATGATCTCATATCCCTCACACATAAGGATTTGATCTACGGTAGATAGAGAAATGAAACTCATTTATTTTAATGAATACAAATTACAGGAGTTTTGTAAGTCCTAATAATGAGGATTTAATCCTCTACAAAGCCACTTGGGGTCATTATACTATTTTTATGCATGGATTTTGGGGGTTCACGAATATTGAGGACAAAATTATTGAAAAGGAGAAAAATGGTATTATTAAGCATAGAGAGAACCAGAGCAACACTGAAAGAAGATACAGAATGGGAGGAGGGAAGAAAAGACATGAACCTACTGATTGTAGTGAATGGAAGCAGAATGACAAAGTGTGGGAAATTCTATAGAAGGGAAATTTTGCTGCGTATATGGAGAAGCTTCGTGGAGGAAACCCTGTAATTACAAGCTTCTTTATGCATAATTGGAAAAAAGGTAAGATCAATTTCAATAATCAATGGATTGAAATTACAGAGGAACTCATTGCGGAGGCCACTGGTCTCCCTATGCATGGCATGAAATTTTATCGCGATAGGAGTTATTCTGATAAAGCGTATGAGTGATTCCCTGAGAATGAGGAGGAGGTTGACAGACTTGCAAAGAAGGTAGGCGGCTTCTTTAGTTCTGCTAATATTAGTCACCCATGGTGTTTTGTGCTTTATGCTACTATATGTTATCTTACCCTGGATGGAAGATTTACTAGAGCCTACAAGCATCACTTTGTTATCTTAAATTATTTTAGGTATAATGAAGATATCAGCATTCCTTTCTATTTAATGAGCTCTCTGAATTTCACCATGAAAGATTTTCAGAAAGACCCTTTTGGGGATCATGCCTCCCACCAAGTTTTAATGGTCCTCATTTACGATGTTTTAAAAATGAGGAAGTTGGATAAATTTTTTGGTAAGGGAAAAATTCTCAATGATGTGGAGACTGAGGATGATGATTCAGGGGAAAGATTTGATGAAGACACTGAGGATGAGAATATTCGTAGCACTAGGGGTAAGGGAAGTCTGAAGGGAAGTTCTTCAAATATTTCCAAGAATAAACTAGAGATTGAGGATATGAACCCTAATCTGGAGGGTTTTAGAATAGAAGATGAAGAAAATCCCAAAAGCCAGAGAAAAAGGAAAGATAACTTCAGGCCTAAGATCTCTACCTTTAAGAAATCAAAGAGGAACAAGGGTATCCTTATTTCATCTGATGAGGAGACCCCTGGTCACGAGATTTTGGATAATAAAGAGAACATGGAGAAAGAAAAGGATAAAACTAAAATAGAGGTTGAGGAAAAAGAGGCTAGTCTTCAGGGTAAGACTAATTCTGAAAACACTGGGAATGCTAAGGAGAGCTTCAATATTGAAGTGGCTTAGAAAGATAGCATCCTCTCTTTTGGGAAGTTCATGGCCACTATTGCTCAGGACATTAAGAAAATGAAGACTGATATCAATGAACATGCTTAGACAGTGGGTATGATAAAAGTTTCTACCTTCGGGGAAGACTCCATGGCTAACAATCTGAAGAACTGGACTGAAGCCATTAAAAAAGGTGAAGCCTTTGGGGAACTAGGCACAAAGGTGTTGGCTATGGAGGATAAAATAAAAGGCAAAGAGGATGAAGTCAACAAGCTTGAGGAGTGTTTGTCCTCATAGGAAGGTAAAATGGAAACAATGGACCTGATGGTTAGAAAAATCTACGAGCAGAGCTATAATATTCTGAAAGTGTCTGTTGAGCAATGCAAGAACCTAATGAAGAGACTTGAAGCCATGAGAGGGGAGGAGAGAAAGGACCCCAAAGAGGGGATGGGTACTAGAATCCATACTTTCTCAAGCATAAAGAAGAAAGACATAGATGGTCTCAGGCTATTGGTGGATAATATGGAGCTCCTTGCGGAGCAGGCGAAACTTCTGATGGAGACCAGCTAATTCCCTGTTTTCTCCCTTTTTGTCTTCGGGCTGTCTTTTTTTTGGCGCTTTCTTTTTCTATTTTTTGGTTTGTAGGGCCTAGGGCCCCTATTTCTCTCTTGTCCAGTTTTTTTTTTATGCTCGACTGATCAGCTTTGTCTATCTTCTGATCTTTTGTACAAGGTTTTGGGACCTTTCAAATCCTGCTTTTACTTATTCAAAACAATCTTTTCTATATTGAGATACATCCCAAGGAGTGTCAAAAATTTTGATCATGAAGATAGCATGAGATGCCAAATACCATTTGACAAACTACACTGGGTTTGGTCATAGAAGGTAGCATAGAGATGCCAGATATCAAGTGACAAACTATTCTATTTAAATCCTCTAACAAGGTCACACTAATAGTGTGTTGGTAACCTTTAACAGGGTTGGCTCTTCACCGAGCTCACTTCAGAAGAGTGAAAATTTTGGGTTACCAGTCCCAAGTGGTTTTTTTTCCCTTAATAAGGTTTCAACGTTAAAAATTCATGTGTCAATGTGTTTATGATTCATTACTTTAGTGTTTTTCATTACACATAACTAATCTAGATTGATCGGTATACACTAAGAATTTTACTATATTTAGGTAAATGAAAGGCTTCTAATCAGTAAACAATAAGAATAAGTTTTAACAGTGAACTCTGCGCACTCGTTATTTGTTAAGATTGTTTAGAGGAATTCATCTTGTAGGGCTGAAGATAGCTAGAGGCTTAATATTGTGGTACTAAGTTTTTGGGTTGATTTATTAGAATATTTTGAGGCCACTGATTCACCCCCCCCCCCTTCTCAGCTATTATAACAATTGGTATCAAAGCTTGTGTGCTTAGAAAGGGAGTTTAACAGCTCAAGAAAAAGATCACAAGATAAACAAACGAGATGTGCCCAAGTTGGATAAAGACAACTTTGCATCATGGCAAAGTAGAATAAGACTCCACTTATCAGATATTGGTAATAATTTTACTCAACACCTTGATACTAAATATGTGTTTCCTACAAGACCTCACACACTTGAGAAATTGAGATAAAAGCATGAGCATAATTGCATGATGATAGATCTTGCTTCCTCACTCTCCGTTGCTGAGTTTGAAGATGTAAAAACCTGCACCTCTGCAAAGCAAATGTGGGATAAATTGAATCTGGCACGTGGAGGAGATGCTAATGTACTAAGAGCCAAGGAAGAAATCCTAAGAGGGAGTTTTGATGACCTAAGGATGAAAGACAGAGAGAATATCACTCGGTATAGCTATAGAATCAAAGAGGTAGTCAATGCTATCTGAGGAGTTGGAGCTGTACTTGAAGAAGAGACAGTGGTAAGTAAAATCCTAAGAACCTTACTGCATGTATATGCTATTAGAATATCTTCTATACAATAAATGAGAGCAGTTGAAAACAATAATGTTACTCTAGATAGTCTAATTGGTAGACTGATTTCATTTGAGATGAATAACTTTGATAATAGTGTCTTACCATCTATAGAGTCTGCATTCAAATCTTCTTTGAAAATAAGTAAGTAAAGTCATAAACACACTATGAGGAATGATAGTGAAAGTGATAGTGATGACCAAGGACTTGATAAGATTGAAGCACCATGGAAAACCTTAAGAAACCCCCTTATGGGAAAAGGTGTAAAATACTGGTGAATCCACCATTATTTGGGGGGGGGGGGAATTTAATATTGTTGGTGAAATTTTTTAATTTGAACAAAAAAAATATTATTTGTACTGGCGATTTTTTTTCAATTATATGAAAATTCTATAAAATCTTGGCGAATCTTTCATTAATAAAAAAAACATGGTGAGAGGCACACATACTGAGAAACCATTGGATGATCCCAGATAGATGGCAGGAATTTTATTTTGGGCCAAGGTTTAAAAGGACACAAAGATTCCCCCAAAAGTCTCTGAAATAGAGACACACGTCAAATCTATTTTGGGACAAAGTTTTCAGTCATAAAGTTTCATTGAAAGTCTTTGAAATAGAGACACATGTCACATAACTTGTACCCTAACCTTAAATATCAACCACATATTGGTGAATATGGTTTTCAATTACGAAAAGCTTTGGAAATTGTAGGCGAAAAGTTTCAATTTATAGTGTCCAACAATTAATTTGATTGGCGATATTATGATAGCAAAGGATAAAAATACATAAACCAATAGGCAATGGACCTGGGCATTTGACCCAATATTTATAAAGTCTGGGCGACATGGAAAACCTGATTTACACATTATATTTGCCAAATTTTGGGTCGCAGACGTGAGAGATTCGCCAAATGGAAAATATTTTCAACTAAATTTTTCCCTGTGAAGCACTAAAGGCAAGAAGATTGTAGAGAGGCAAAGGAAGATACAAAGGTAAAATACCACTTGTATATTTTAATTGTAAAGAGGTTGGACACTTTCCTGCAAGATGTCCTAACAAAAGAAAAGATGATAGAAGTAATGACATAACATATGAAAAGATGTTTGACCAAGGTGATACAAATATTATCGAAGCAACCAACAATCTGATAGAAGAGATGCCCAAGACTACAAGGACAAAGAAAATAAATCTTGTTACCTAGCTAAGAAAAGAGATGGAGATACTGACACCGAATCTCATGAAGACATTGAGATGGTATTTGTAGCCATGAAGGATGATTCAGACGAAGAATAAAGGTATGTAGAGACTGCACTCATATCTAAGGTTAGTAGAATGATGTTTGGATTATAGATAGTGGATGCACTCACCACATGACCTATGATAAACAAAAGTTTGAAACTTTTGAATACTACAATGGTGGATCAGTAAGAATGGGTAATGACACACCTTGTCCAATTGAAGGTAAAGGAACCGTAATGTTGAATAACCCGATCAAATGTGAAAATGCATACTGGGTAAAAAGACTTAATTATAATCTATTGAGTGTTTTACAGCTGAATAACATAGGTCACCGAGTAGCATTTGAGAATAAGAAGGCAAAGCTCTTTAATGAATTAGGAAGGTTGATCAAAACTAGTGAATAGACCAAAGGTAAGCTTTTCTATCTTGATGATGTAAACACTACTTGTTTAATAGATAGAAACAAATACATATGGTTCTGGCATAAGAGATTATGTCATGTGATTTTTTACAACATGATAAAGATAAGCAATAAAAGGAAAGTAAGAGGCTTACCGATCATGTCAAAGCCTGAACATATCATGTACAAGATTGTCAAAAGGGTAAGATGACAAAGTCTAGTTTCAAGAGTAAAGCCCATACATATAATACAATTCTAAAACTATTCCATACTGATTTATGTGGACCCATGAGGACAAAGAGTTACTATAGTGATAGGTATTTCATTCTCTTTGTAGATGATTATTCTAGAATGATGACAGTTAAGTTCTTAAAAGATAAATATGAAGAATTCAAGATGTTTAAATGGTATAAGGCTATGGTAGAAAAACAAAGTGGCAAGGAATTGAAATGCTTAAGATTAGATAGAGGAGGAGAATTCATTTCAGATGAATTCACTAACTTTTGTAATGAGCATGGAATTAAAAGACATGTTTCTACACCAAGAACACCACAACAAAATGGAATTGCTGAAAGAAGAAACAGATCAATTGTTGATTGTGCAAGAACACTGATGATTGAGAAAATCATCACTCAAACTTTCTAGAGGGAAGCTGTCAATACTGATGTCTACACATTGAACATAGTAAAATTGAAAGACACAAAGAAAACACCCTATGAGCTTTAGTATGGTTACACACCCTATTGGCACCCAGAAAATCAGGGCTTGATTCACATGAAAGGGAAGTAAATTTTTGTTTTCATTTTCATGTTATTTCCTTATGTTGAAAAAATTAAACAATTGAAAAGGCCTAAATAATTATCATTATCCTATTTTCATGTTCATGCAGTAAGTTTTTAATTATTTCAATAAATTAAATACATGTATATTTTGAAATAAAAATTGTTATAAAAGAATAATTGTATTGTTGGGAAAAAGGGAGTGGCGATCGGGAGTTGAACGCTCGACCTCTCAAGCCATCTCCTTTTTCCTACCTATCTACCCTCCTAACCCCTAACCAATTGTCCTATGTTATTCTTCAAGAGTATGGGTGGAAATTATGGGATAAGTGTTAGATTATTCTTTTTTAATGTAAAATTAAAAATTGTTGGGACACATAAGTGTATTGTTTCTTACTAATGTGATTGTTGTTTATTATTTACCATGAAATCATTAGTATGAAAAGTATATTTGTATTAAAAGATTATTATGTTTTTTTTAAGTTTTGAAATATTTTTATTGATGTTTATTTTTAATTTTCAAAACCTAAAATACAATCTTTGTTTTACTCTATTATTAATTTTAATCTTATAAAGGGTAATCAAACTTATGAGGTAAAAT
>MU224910.1:3785624-3803901 GCA_018584345.1 Thuja plicata | reverse complement strand
GGTCTTTATTATAAATTTAGTTAAGATTTATTATCTTTTTGTATCAAAGCAATTCACTACATTATTTTGTTTACATAATTCATTCAGTCATCTGAGAAAGCGTATTATAATTAGGCCTACCAGCCTTAGCGATCAAAGCCTAAATTGCAAAGGTTTAAGTTCCTGAGGAATTAAACCTGTTCATTGGCCAGAGCAAGCATAATTCCAGTCTGTTGTTTTGGGAACCAACACACCCAATGTAAGTTACTTCAGAATCTTTGGTAGTCGATGTTATATTTTGAAACATGATAGAAATGGAAAGCTTGAATCCAAAAGTGAAGAAGGTATCTTTCTAGGGTATTCCATCAAAAGCAAGGCTTATAAATGTCTTAACAAGTCCTCTAACGAGATCATTAAAAGTGCAAATGTAAGAATAGATGAATTTGCAGAGAAGAATGATAGGGAAAGCATAAAAGAACCAGAAGATTATAATAGGTTTGTTTACACTAAAGAACCTGACACTCTACCTGAGCAATAGTGTATCTCTCCCGAGAAACAAAACATTGCACCCGAGCATCAGGGTGCAATTACTGAAAATTAGGAAAATACTCAAAATGATGTTCCAAGCGATGGAGATCAGAATAAAGGTCAAGATGATGATCAAAATGATGGACAACGAGATGAACCAAAACTTGCCAAGTATGTCAGAAGACATCATCCACAAAATCAGATCATTGTAGACAAGAAGGCTGGAATGAGAACAAGAAGTAAGTCACTAAACACTAGATGTTTACTTTGTGATTTTGAGCCTAAATCTGTTAATAATGCCCTTGAAAATGAAGAATGGGTCAGTGCTATGAATGAAGAGATAGAGAAGATTGAGAAGAATAGTACATGGACATTAGTACCAAGACTTGATGACGAGAATGTCATTGGTGCCAAATGGATATTTAGAAACAAGTTGAATGAGAATGGATAAGTCACAAGAAATAAGGCAAGGTTAGTATGTAAGGGGTATGCACAAGATGAAGGTATTGATTATGGTGAAACCTTTGCACCTGTTTCTAGACTAGAAGGAGTTAGAATCTTATTTTCTTATGTTGCATTCAAAGGATTCAAGGTATACCAGATGTATGTCAAATATGCATTCCTAAATGGAATACTAGAAGAAGAGGTATACATTGAACAACCAGAAGGGTTTGTTAATCCAGACAAGAGAAACATGGTATGTAGACTACATAAATCCTTGTATGGATTGAAACAAGCACCTAGAGCCTGGTATGAAAGAATTAACTACTATCTCATAAGCATTGAATTTGTAAGAACAAGTGAAAACAATAATCTATACTTAAAAGAAGATACCGATGGTAATATTCTGATTGCTGAAATATCTATAGATGATATCATATTTGGGGGAAATGAAATGTTATGTAAATCATTTGCTAATGAAATGAGAAAAGAGTTTGAAATGTCTATGTTTGGGGAGATCAAATTCTTTCTTGGTCTATAGATTCTTTAACAAGATGCAGGCATATATATCACTCAGTCCAAATACATAAAGGAAGTTCTCAAGATATTCAAGATGGAAGATTCCAAGCCAGTTGGAACACCTATGGCAACTAGATGTAAGATGAAAAAAGAAGACAATTCAAATGAGGTAAATCAGACCTTGTATAGATCAATGATTGGAAAACTAATGTATATTGTTCATACCAAACCAGATATAGCACATGTATTTGGAATAGTTGTAAGATTCTCTGCTAATCCCAAAGAATCACACATGACTATTGTCAAGAGAATTCTGAGATATCTAAAGAAAATTGAGGACTATAGCTTATGGTACAAAATAGAAGGAAAATTTGAGCTTCAATTTTATACAGATGTTGATTGGGATGGAAACTAAGATGACCGAAAGAACACAATTGGAGGAGCATTCTTCATGGGTGACAAAATTGTCACATGGATCAACAAGAAGCAAGGATGCATCTCACAACCTACTGCAGAAGAAGCGTATGTGGCTACTACTGCAAACTTTTCTAATATTGCATGGATCAAAAAATTACTGGAAGGTATGAATATGAAGATTCTTTAACCAGTGATTATCTATTGTGATAATACCAATGCAATTAAAATCTCTAAGAATCCAGTCGTGCATGCTAAGACTAAGCATATAGCAATCAAGTATCATTACTTAAGAGAAAAAGTGCAAGAAAAAGAAGTGATACTAGAATATGTTCAATCCTAGGAACAATTAGCTGACATATTTACCAAGCCATTTATGAAATATACATTTGAGTACCTGAGACAAAGACTAGGGGTCCAACCCCCGTCTATTGGTCAGTAAGCTGACTAGGAGATTGCATTAGCCTATACAAAAATCAAAATATTATTCATGTTGATGCAAGAAAAGAAATGGACTGCAAAGATACATCTGTACACAGCAAGGTACATGTCTACACCAAAAATCAGAGTCACTGTATTGCTGATGGATAGGGAAATTCAAGGAGTAAATTATAAAAAGGATGGAAGAATTATTTGGCATTGTTGTCAAAGGGAGAGAGATTGTATCCATTATCCATGTGAAATATATTAAGAATTATCCAAAGGGAGAGAATACAAAAAATAACATGAGGGAGAGAATACATACTAAGGGAGAGATTGTTGTCAAAGGAAAAATAGATAATCAAGGAGAGGAACAGTCAAAGGGAGAGACAACATCAGAGAAATAATCAAAAGAAGCTACATCTATCCAGTGAAGGGAGTGAATATTGAAGGAAGACACTCTGCAAGAAACAAATATAAGCTATATGAGCTTACTGAGAGCTAGACATTTGTATTAGTTATAGAACAATAGATTTGGGAGAGATTGATGAACTACAAGTGGTATATTTTATATTGTATTAGTAATATTATAGTGTGATAATGTAATGTGTTTCCTTCAATGCCAAAGGGAGATATTGATTGAAGGCATTATATTTTTCAATTAGTATACACAATGAAAAGCATGATCTGCACCATCGGTTTACTCTACATGACAGACAGGGCACAACACTACCCGATGCCAAGGTTACTCGACAAACACTATTCAGTGTTATCCAATGACAAAAAGGTAAAGGAAATATGATGAGTAACAACAGTGCAACCTGATGGAATAGAAAAGAGAGGAACCTGATAGACAAAGGGAACCTGACAAATAGTTCAACAAAGGAATGCCGAGAGACTTCAAGTTCAAACTGACGACCAAGAACCGACAGTCACTTAAATCCCACAAAAGTTGGATCTGACTTTCCACGTCAGATAAATCACTAAATTTGTATTTATAGCTTCTTCATTTACTTTTCAATCCATTATGTGTGGAGGAAGAAATATATTTAATATTGTTTTAATTAGTTTTACTGATTTAAAAACATGCAAACTAAAGATCAAGCTCAAGTTGTAAACCTTGGATCTAAGAGTTAACATTGTAATGCATGATTCTAAGATAGGTCAAATACTTGTATAAATAGGTGCTCAATCTATTGAGAATAGTAGTTGTTCAATGAATATTGTAGCCATGGAGAGCATCTAGAGACCAAACAAGAGAATTCATGCAGAAGGACAGAAATACAATCAAATCAGTTTCAAGAATAGAACAGAGGCTACCGACGAGTAGAAAAAAGGTATTCATCAATCACTTAAGGTGATATTGTTATTCTGAGAGCTTTAATAGATATGTAATCAGAAATTGTAAGTTGCATATAGTCAGGTCAACATTTTTACTCATTCTAACAAGTGTAGTACGCATATGAAATCCGTTCAAGAAAGGTGGACTTAACAGTCTTATTGTAAATCACATAACTGAGTGCACACTTAAATCAGTATTGTTAAATCTCTTAATAGAGTAGATCTTAACAAGTCTCCACCTTAATACTCCTAACAAGGTAGATCATCAGAAGTGATAAAATTGTAAGCCTTAACCGGCCCCCTTCCATTCTACAGATAGTGAAGTTTTGTGGGTGTCATCCCCACCGCATTTTTTACTTTCTAACAAGAGTTTTCTGTGATACCATATCTTGTGCTATGTGTTTATCACTTTCATGAATGTTTCTATGAATGTTGCAAACTATTAAAGATTATGAATGAACAATACATGCATAAGAAAGAACAACAGTAATGGTCAGTAATGTAGTAATGAATGATTACAAATGATGAATTAGAAAGGTGTCAAAACTTTTAGAGGTACTGATTCACCCCTCCCCTCTCAATACTACTTCCCATTAATTCCAAAAATTGATGAACCATAACTGATTGAATGTTTGAAGATGTTAAGTTGATCACAGAAATGCAGAAAGATAATGCAAGACATTAAATCAGTTAATGGATTATATTTTCATTGATGTCAACTTGATATAATCTGATTGGTTATATACAAAGTGTCAAAGACTTCAGAGAATAAGAGAGATAAACATTATGCTTTCAGTAATGCATAAAAGATCAACCTTTACTAAGTGCATACAAAAATCGTTGGGTAGTGCATCCCGACCAATAGAGAAACCCAAACGTAAAGTCAGTGTTTCCTGAGCAAGAAACCTGACAAGCATTACCGATGAGCAGAATCACAAGCATTACCGACAAGAAAAACTTCACAGTGATGCCCGACGGATAGACAACTCCGACGGAGATGCCTGAGGAGAATTGAAGTGTTGACCAAAGCTATCAAAGATTTATAGACCAAAAAGAACTGAAGTTCAGAAATGAAAAAATAATTAGCTGGCAAGAGCTAAAGATAGACTTAACTGGTTGTTAACATTTTTTTCATCGAAAAGATAAAGCCAGAGATAAGTAAAAGATTTACATTTCTTTTATCTAGTTGGCAAGAAGATATCTACGAGATAAAATAGGACTAAAGTTTTAAAGAAAGATAGGCTAAGATTGTGGATCACACTAAGAACAAGAAATGGTGATATCATGTCTATAAAGAGACAATTTAATTCATTATGAATTAGGGGAGTGAATACAAAAAGAAGATGTTGATGAGAAACTGACGAAGAAAAACTCTGTACAGTCCTAATCAATCAAGTTGAGGAAAGAGCTAAATATTTCTGTGGACACCGAGAAACAGAGAAACACAACATCACTAAGAAGAAAGAAGTAGAGTAAATGTATTGAAAAGATACATTGATTAGAAAGGTATTATGAGCTTATAATAGATCTGAAAATCTGCAAGTTTAAGGTGTATGTGTGAATAGATCATTTACTGTTTTAGTTTAACCATTGATTCAGAAAGTCTCTTAACCGAGCAGGGTTTAACAATCCTTTTTATATTGAGATACATCCCAAGGAGTAACAAAAATTTTGATCATGAAGATAGCATGAGATGCCATATACAATTTGACAAACTATACTGGGTTTGGTCATAGAAGGTAGCATAGAGATGCCAGATATCAAGTGACAAACTATTCTATTTAAATCCTCTAACAAGGTCACACCTAACAGTGTGTTTGTAACCTTTAACAGGGTTGGCTCTTCGTTGAGATCACTTCAGAAGGGTGAAAATTTTTGGTTACCGGTCCCAAGTGGTTTTTTCCCTTAACAGGGTTTCCACGTTAAAAATCCACGTGTCAATGTGTTTATGAGTCATTACTTTAGTGTTTTTCATTACACAACTAATCTGGATTGATCGGTATACACTAATAAATTTACTGTATTTTGGAAAATGAAAGACTGCTAATCAGTAAAAAATAAGAATAAGGTTTAATAGTGAACTCCGAGTAGTAGTTATTTGTTAAGATTGTTTAAAGGCATTCTTCTTGTAGGACTAAAGATAACTAGAGGCTTAATATTGTGGTACTAAGTTTTTGGGTTGATTTATTAGAATATTTTGAGGCCACTGATTCACCCCCATCTCAGTTATTCTAAAACATGATCTACTAGAAGATGTAGAGGGTTTAGGGGTGGCAGTGGTTGTTCAGGAGTAGAAATTTGAGGATTTTGCATAGGTGGAGCAGTGCCTTGAGGGTTTTCTTGATTCTCATGTTCATTTTTGCAGGGTTTTCTTCTGTTGGTCGTTCACGAGGAGGTCTTTGTTATTTCTTTCATTTTTTGGGATTGTCTGAAGAATCTGATATCAAATTAATAAAAAATCTTAAATCAATTTAAAAACCCTACTTCAATTAAAATGCAAACAAAAATAATCAAAATAATGAAGTCTTACCTGTTTGATGGGGTGACATTATTGGAAATTACTCTAAACATCGATAAAATATAATTTCAAGCTAAACATGCATGGGTTATCCAATTTTTTTCTTCCCCCAGATCGTTGTTTCAACAGTTTTCGCGTTGAAAATGGCCCAAATCTGCGGCCTTCCAAAATATAGATATGTTAAATATAAAATTATGAGAAATATTTATATAAGACATCTATTTATTTTGAATTAAAACAAATTCAATATAAATATTTAATTTTATATAATTACAATCAAAACCTTTAAAATATTTTTTGAATTATTTTTCTTATTAAAATATTCAAATAATTGATATTAGAACAAAACAAAATATTAAGCACTTTATTAATAAATATGTATTGTTCAAATATAATAAATTAAAATAAGAAATTAAATTAAAAATGAAAATTAATCATTAAAAATATGGTATGTGTAGGATCATGGTGGGCCAAACTAGGCCCTTAACTGGCAATGGAATTTTAGAAAAATAGAGTTGGGCAACTTGACGTAAAAATTTCAATAGGTTATCAAGTATCAACCTTATATAAAAAATATGTGAGAATAGAATTTGTAGAAAATTAAATGTGGTTTCTAAGCTACTTGTTAGTTTTTAGAAAAAAAATTAATCTATTTGGTAAAAAAATTGAAATTTCAATGCAGTAGTACATAAATTTTAGGAAAAAGGTAAGAAGTAGGTGTATGTTTGACCACCCTAACTACAATCAAATGATAATAATTTTTTGTAAGATTCTAGATATAAGTAGAAGCCTTATGTCTGGATATGATGTATATTTTTTTGTAATTCATTTCCAAATAAATAATTAATTATGATTTTTTTACAACAACTTTTTTGGAATATACAAAATCATGTGTCTGACCACCATAACTAGTATCACGATGGGTGAGAGAGGCGAGAGGGGAGGTGGTTCAAAATCTAGGGTTTCTATTGGCAACAATGGATCCTCTGTGTTTGTTCTGAATGGGGAAGAATCAAAGGATGAGCTAGATGGAGATTGTGAGTGGGCTAAAGATTTTGTGCAGGTGTGTGATGGTGTTGAAGGATGGCAGAGCTGGTTTGAGGTTTCCCCGGCTGTGTATTATGGTTTGGTTTTGGAGGCACTAGATCATGGCCTCAGTAGGTGCTTTGTGCATCTCTCTTTGTAGATCATACTTTGGTTCGAGGATATGCTACATGGGATCTGTGGTTGTTTCTCAGATTCTTTCCCTTTTCCCTTAGTCCATTCTCTAAATCTTCTATGGTGGGCTTTATCTGATTTGAAGGTTGGAGTTTGGTGTCAAGTGATAGGAGCAGGGAGGTGGCATGCCGAGTATTTTTTTGGAGTCCTATTCTTTTTGGATCCCTGTCTTTTTGCATTGAGTCATTGGGACTTTATGAGACCTGGTTGCCTCTCTACTTTGTGTATGGGGGCATGGTCTTTGGTGGGGGTGATGATCATGTTCATCGTCTAGTGCTTAGCCACTTTGTTTCTTTCCCTTGGATTACAGGTTTCTACATCTTTGGGGAGCGGTTTCTTTATTAGGAGGTCTCTGAGGAGTTTCAGGTACCTTTTGAAGAGCCATGGAGTAGTATTGAATTATTTTATGTGGTTGAATCCACTAGTTTGGCTCTGTTAGTTGTTTGTCTCCTCCAAGATCTCTTCGGGGTTTCTTTTTCCTTTGGTGTTTCTGTTTCTTAGCAGGGTGAAGGGGTTATTTTTTATGGTTGGAGGGAGGAGCATTGTTTTTTCTCTTATTCTTTCTGTGAATTTTTTTCCCTAAATGGGGATTGGGTCTATACTGGAGAGATTGTGAAGCAACTTTGTGGGTCAAATGATGTGCCCCTGTGTTGGTCTAAGTTATTTTTTCCATTTTATATCGCTAGGAGGACCTCTCTTGAAGCGTGCCTTGTCTGCTTTCTCCTAAACATGCCCCTTTCCCTTGGTACTTCCAGTTGGATTTATTGGAAGCATTTTAGTGAGAACCAAGACAATCTTTTGAAGTTTTTTTTTTTTTTTTTAGGCCATAGTGCATTCTTGATTTATCTATTGTGGTTGTTTCCACCATGATGGCCCTAGATAAAGACTGTTTGGATTTTATCCTCTTTTTATTGTCTATTTCTTAGGGAACTGTTTGGTTTCTGCAATAGAAAGGAGATATTTGCTTTCTTGGGCCCATCTTGGCCTTTGGTTGTTTTTGGTTAAGGAGGTGTTCAATTTTTGGGGTTTCTCAAACCCTTGGTGAAGTCTGGTACTTTTCTCTTCTTGTGATTCAATGGGCTCTTAAGGGCATTCTTCTACCTCTTCCTTTTGAGACTTCTATAGATGTGTGGTCTCACCTCATTCTTTTGAGGTGCCTTCTTGGGGATTGGTGGAGGGCTTGGCTCTTCTTGTTGTTGTCTTCCTAACTCTCATGTCGTATTGAGGTGGATTTGTCATCTATGGAGGTGGTAATGTGTTGTTCGGGTGAGGCTAGATGTGGCATGGAGGGGCTCTCTTTATGCCGGTTGTGGGAAATCAGGGTGGATTTGAAAGTGTTTCTCATAAGGTTTTTTCTTTCTTCATACTTTCTTATAGAGGTGGGATCCCTTTCTATTGAGGTGGAGGGGAGTTTTCTTTGGGGAAAGATTCTTTTTCTCTGGGAAATATTTATTTCTCTAAATTGGATGGTGTTGGGTTTCATGTTTATATCCAGTCTTTTAGCTGGATATTTTTTGGATTTCTTCTTCAAAATGCTAGTGAATTTTTAGGGAGCCTTTCTCTTCCATGTCATCTTTTTGGGTGCCATCTTAAATCCAAGTTAGTTGTGGGAGCCAAGATAAAATCCATGGTGGTTTAGGGTGCTTGGGCTGACCCCATAGTTTCAACCAGATCATTGATGTTCAATCTCATATGGAAATTTCTTTAAATGGTTTTGGGAGCCATGTTAAAACCTAATTTTATGGTTTGGGGAGCCTTCAAAACCTCAAGGATCTCCCTACTTTTGAGATTTGATCTTTGATGTAAGGCTTTGGCCTTTGCTGTAGTGGTTGTGTGGGAAGCTGGAGTTTAGTTTGATACATATTATTAGACTGATGTTTGTTTGTTGGATTTGTGTTGTGGTTTAGCTCTATTTTTTCTTTTGAATATTTTCTTCTTTGGGGGGTTTCAGATCCCCTTTGAAATCTGAATATTCATGTTTTTGGGGCCCCATCAAAACCTATTTTTCCTTAATAAAAAACTTGGTCAAAACTTATTATTTTTTTTTCTTATAGTATGGAAAGAATAAAATGTGACACATGTTTCGGGTTTGAAAAATGTTATACCATTTGAAAGTTACAGACTTTTTTCAATCAACATATCAATAGGGACTTTAGACGCAATCCAATTAGAAAATGACTAATAATTATTTATTAAACTCAAAACTAGACATAAATTATGGTGGTGGGAAGCCAAGAATCACCTTAAGTAACCCTTTTTGTTTCATCAATTTATGGTAAAAAAATTCATTAGCTACATGGTCGAAGTCTGTAAATGCAAGGAGATCTTATAAACTTATTTTTTGAGTTGACTTTCTAGGTTTGGCATTCCCAGTCAAAAACCCATAGCAATCCCGAGGAAAAAGGGGGGGGAGAATTATGTTAGGAAAATTGGATATTAGATCTATATCATATATTAGATCCAAATCGAATATCCATTTTAAAAAAACAAAAACATATTTTAGTAAAATGACCATAACTTTTAAATTTTTATCAAAAATTTGTTTTTTTACAAGTGTTTGAAAGGTGATTCAAATATCTACACAATGAAATCGATAGTATTTTGATATCATATATAAAAATTAAATTATAATTAATTTATATTCATCCTTCATATTTAAAACATTAAATGCTCACAATTTTTTCCATCTGAAGTCAAGTTGTAAACCTTGGATCTAAGAGTTAACATTGTAATGCATGATTCTAAGATAGGTCAAATAATTGTATAAATAGGTACTCAATCTATTGAGAATAGTAGTTGTTCAATGAATATTGTAGCCACGGAGAGAATCTAGAGGCCAGATAAGAGAATTCATGCAGAAGGACAGAAATAGAATCAAATCAGTTTCAAGAACAAAATAGAGGCTATCGACGAGCAGAGAAGAGGTATTCATCAATAACTTAAGGTGATATTGTTATTCTAAGAGATTTAATAGATCAGTAATTAGAAACTGTAGATTGCATATAGTCAGGTCAACATTTGTAATCATTCTAACAAGTGTAGTACGCATATAAAATCCTTTCAAGAAAGGTGGACTTAACAGTCTTATTGTAAATCTCATAACTAAGTGCACACATAAATTAGAGTTGCTAAAGCTCTTAACAGAGTAGATCTTAACAGGTCTCAACCTTAATACTCCTAACAAGGTAGATCATCAGAAGTGATCAAATTTTAAGCCTTAACCGACTCCCTTCCATTCTACAGATAGTGAATTTTTGTGGGTGCCATCCCCACTGCAGTTTTTACTTCCTAACAGGAGTTTTCTGTGATACCATATCTTGTGTTTTGTGTTTATCACTTTCATGTATGTTTCTATGAATGTTGCAAACTGTTAAAGATTATGAATGAACAATACATGCATAAGAAAGAACAATAGTAATGGTCGGTAATGTAGTAATGAATGATTACTAATAATGAATTAGAAAGGTGTTAAAACTTTTAGAGGTAATGATTCACCCCTCCCCTCTTAGTACTACTTCCCATTAATTCCAACAATTGGTATTAGATCTGAGTCTCTTCTTGGAAAGCTTAAAGGCTTAAGAGCAAAGATCATACAATGGAGAAGTACAAACTTGATAAGAATATTGAGAACAAAAATCTTGAGATACAGATGTTGTATGAATAGTATAAAGAAGCTAGAATCAAGATGAGAGAGCTTCTGAATGAGAGGAAAGGTATGGCTACTCGGAACAATGAAAAAGATTATCAAGAAGAATAGATTTCAGATTTCTTTGAATCTTCAGGACCAAATGCAAGTAATACATCAGATACATCAGAAGAGAACATCAAAAATCTAAAGGAGATCAATCAACATCTGACAAAGAAAATAAAGATGTTGCAAATCGGTCAAGAGAGCTAGATGGTAAGAATGATTGATGTGATGAGTTTTTCTAAACAAGCTGAAACAGAAAGAACACTTGCTATTGATGAAAGAAGGAAGATTATAGAGAAACTACAAGAAAAAGAATTAGAAATTCAAAGACATGTTGAGCATCACCATGATCTCACAAATCAGATTATTCTTATGAGTTAAGAAGCAAATAGAATAAATGTGGAACTCATTGAGAGAATACAGATTATCAGTGAACTTAGAGAAGAGAATGATAAAACTAAAGCATGAGGTTAGAATTCAGCAACAACATAATGAAGTTATCAGAAAGGCTAAAGAAAGAAATAAGAGAATGGATGATTTTCTTGAAGGGAAATGAAGCGTCAACATCAACAATGGTTTAGGCTTTACTAAAAATGGAGAATCACCAAATCAAGCCAATACAAAGAATGTCTATGAAAATCCAAGACCAAGAAAGCTGACATGCAAGAACTTTGGAAAGAAAGGGAACACAAAAAATGTATGCCAAGGTAAAATGAGAGGTATTCCTAAATCTACATCTACATTCATAGGACTTTGTTATAAGTGTAACAAGAAAGGACATAAGGCTTATGAATGCAAGACTAAGATAGGACAACCAAAGAAGGAAACCTATATGGACAAATACTATCCTACCTACAAGATGAATGGGCACACATCTGAAGAATACTAGAAAAAGAAAAGGCAAGCATGGAAGCCTAAAGGAAAAGAAACTCCTTATCAACCAAAGAGAATTGGTAAACAATATGTATGGGATTACAACACTTGGACAAAATGTACATGTGGTAGATATGGTCACATTGCTGCAAAATGCATGAGAGCATGGACCAAAAGGTCTAGAGGCTGGTCAAACCCTGGAATGACATGCTTACACTGTCATAAAGTTGGTCACCTCAAGAAAGATTGCAAAGACCGATTGACAGAGACAAGCACATATCCAAATGGAAACACCATTGAAGATATCTAGAGGGCTAGAGACAAAATGTGGATAAAAGCCTAAAGCAATAATGAAGCTGGGCCAAGCAATGAAAATGATGACACCCCATCCAATGGATCCCATGCCATCACCACCCCCACTTAAGCTGAACAAGTAAGTATGGAACTGCACTATACCAAGTCATAGTTTGCATCAGTTCCATTATACAATTGATAGATAGTCAAAATCTGCATAATAAATATGCATATTATGTTACTTGTGTAACCACCTGAATTTGGTTTGTTCCAACTATAGACCCTATTTTCCCTAAGTGTGATCATACCCCCAATTATGTCATGGTAATGTTACTTTGGCATAATTCATTGTTAAAATCAAATTTAATGTCCTAGGTGAATTTTATCACTGAATTATACTAATTATTATAGCCATACTATTCAAATTAATTCAAACCAATTAAATCAAAACAAATTCAAATATGGCTATAGTATTTAATTATAAAGAAATTAAATAAATCCCTAAATCAATTACCCACTTGCAAATAACCCATTGCCCTAGCCTATTTAATTTAATTAAAATGGCTATAGTCCCCTTAATTATTAAAAAGCAATAAAATGCTTAAATAATTAAATTCCTATATTTTAAATGAATTAAATAAGTTTAATTCATTTCATTTATATTCCTTAAACCCCAACCTAACCTATCTCAACCACTTCTACCCTGGGTTCTAACTCATCTCAACCTATTCCCCCCATGCTAATCTAATCTTCATTCTAAATTCTACCCTAACCCACCTCCTAATGTTGTCACATTCTATTAAGGAATGATTAACAACTCAACCCACTTGAGAAATTCAACTTTCTCAAGCATGACTTCTCTAAGGAACAACTTGCCAAGTTGAGCCTTACACCCTCCCATGCCTCTTAAATGAATTTCATTAATGGCTCATTAATGGATATTCCTTCTTGCCCATCCCTCATTAATGCTCAAGGCATTAATGGCTCTTACACCTCATTAATGACCTTAGGGGCTCCATTAATGAACCTTGTCTCCCCTCTCTCTCCCATTCCTCTATAAATTGAAGGGATTTGGAGCTAAAAAAAAAGCCTCAAATTTTGAATAGTAGTGTTGTTATGCCAAGATTTTGAAGGAATCTCAAAAGCATTGTTATGCTACCCATTCCTTCATAGCTTCATGCACACTCCATAGTTACTTTCTCATATGTTTATAATGTCCATTTTAGACTAATATGCATGCTTAAATCATTAAATAGTTGTTTTTAACCCAAATCTTTTATGCTAGGTTGTTTATGTCACTGGTATTTAGCATAATCTGAGGGATTTTATGTTATTTTCTACACTCATCCTAGTTAGAAAGCAATAGGTCGATGTTAGGGTTTTATATGCTCATTAACCCTTGTTTCTCACTAACAGAATGACTTATTGAAGTGTTGTGTCGCAGGCAACAAGTGCACAAATATACACACACATTTATGGCACCCAACATGGGGCACAATTTCCAACTTGGCCTCATTTTGTATCACTTTTTCACTAATTTGCATGCCTAGAATTCTGTTACAGGGTTGTTTTTTCTCATTCTGGATCGCATCCAGGATACGCCCTCGCACCGCAATAAACGAGGCTCGCATCTGAGATTTCCTGAATTGTTTTTCATTTAGGATTGCATCTAGGGAGAATTTAATCACATCTGGGAAGAAATATAGTATCTGGGATTCCTGGATCGCATCTGGGAAGAAAGATAGTATCTGAGATTCCTGGATCCCATCTAGGAAGAAAGATAGTATCTAGGATTCTTGGATCGCATCTGGGAAGAAAGATAGTATCTGGGATTCCTGGATCACATATGGGGAGAAAGATAGTATCTGGGATTCCTGGATCGCATCTGGGGAGAAAGATAGTATCTGAGATTTCTTGGCTTGCATCTGGTTAAGATCTTTGTTTTCTTCATTTGCTTAGTTCTAACACTTAACCAGTTATGTTTCTTGACATCTTGAGCAGCTTAACAAGTGATTGCAGGTTCTATTCAGGAGTTGGAAGACATTTCTAACGTGTGTGGTTGCAGGATTTTTCTTCAATTTCTTTCAAATACTAACCCCTTTCAAAGTTTTCCAAACTTAAGACCATTTCTCCACACTTGCTTAAACAACCAGATGATATGCTCTTTTCCTCTTGAGGAAAATTAGAAAGTTAGACATTGTCTTATCATTTGTGATGAAAATTAGGGGTAAATGAACAAGCAATCACATCATATAAATTATTTTTGGATCAGTAAACGAACAAAACAAATCACTAAATATTGTGGATCAAAGAACAAGTTCAACTGTTTAATTCATTTTTGGGACACTGAAATTGAACAAGAAAACTCACTAAATATTGTGGCTAATTGAACAAGGCAAACTTTACTTCTTTCAAGCATCTTGTTTTCATTAAAATAGGAACATCTAAATCAGGCACAACATGGCTTGAGGGAAAGAACCACTTTGCTTGACTCTGTTTTAGGAGAAAATGGCTTAGATTAGGAGAGTATGCTCTTCTTCTTTGGAAGAATTAGAAATCCAAACATCCAAAGCTCACCAATCCTTTGTACGCATATTTAATAGAAGAGTGCCTGCCAGTTGAGGAAAAAATATCCCAGGAATGACCCAAGTGAGGACAAGTTTTACGCCAACCCTTCCAAACTCACTATAAATAGTTGCTTCCTCGTAGGCTAAAGCCTTAGAAGACGGATCCGGTTTTGTTCATGGAATTTTGACATCATTCCTTGAACATACTTGGGTATATATAGAGCGGAGCCAATTGAATCTTTCTTGCGAGACTACATATATTTAGGTACTCATAGGGCTATACGCCTAAATTTTGCCTTGTGTAATTCTATGGGGGACAGTTTTGAACGGATTGCCCAATAATCTACAACAACTTCAACTGAAAGAATTCTTGATTCACCCCCAAAAGGGTGATAATCTTTGTGCAAGGCAAAAATTAATTTCCCCAAGACACTCGTCATATTGTGCCCTCACTTGCATTTGGAGTCGGCCAATATAACATCATGACTGGAGCCATTGCGTGCTTGGTGATGGCTATATTCTGATTAGCATTTGAGTGTGTACTTTAGTCAATGAGAATAGATTTTCATCCTCCACCTAGAGAATAGGAATAAGATGTGTGTCTGTTTCACCCTCCTAACAATGCAAATCTTTTTGACGTGTTTGAAAAATCATTAAAAAGATAACATCTTCAAACAAACAACAAATTTCAATCTTGGATCAATGCACGTGTTTTCATTCACTAACAAACCTCAAAACACAAAACTACAATCAGATGAGCTTCACATACTTCCAAAAAAAAAATTTCAAAACAAGCAAAACATGACAGAACATCAGAGGCTCGCATTTGGGATGCTGGCTCACATCTGGTAATTGTTGCTTCACATCCGGGATGTTGGCTCGCATCTGGTAATTTCTGCATCACATCTATGATTTTGGCTCGCATCTGGGAAAGCATAGTGTCACATTCAAAGGATTTCATCTAGGACAATGGGCATTTGTGTAGGTCTCTCCCAGAAAAATTCAATATATTTGGGTACCCTTTTGGCTCCTTACTCTGGTCCTGCTACTTTTTCTGGTCTGTCAGTTGTTGTTTCAAAACTTTTTCACAAGTCTACCTTGCATGTCCTCTTGGATTTTCAATATTGGTCCCAAATAGTGTGGATTTTACAATCAACAAAATAACTTGATTCCCCGCTCACTATCAGGGCACTCTAACACCCTCTAATGCTGGAGTCACTTACTTCAAACAATCGACTCTCATTGGTTCCCAGCTCACTAGTAGGGCATTCTAACCCTCTGACGCTGGAATTAATCACTTTGAAACTTCAAAACCAAAATCACACATTTGGAGACAATTCGGAAATCCTTTTGACACCATTCCAACACTTTGATCAAAACAATCTTACGATGACTAAAAACAAATGGGATGAATCCTATGGTCTTAACAACAAGGAAGAATAAATTCTCATTAAGACCCTATCTAAGAAAATGCAAGCTTTACAATCTGAAATTCAAGACTTAAAGGAAGAAAAGGATACTTCAACAAGTCGGTATATACTAAGATCAATATTTCCTCTTCTCTATGAGCATGATGCACACATGTCTTCACATTCTTCAGGTAAGAAGAGACCTACTCATGGTAGTCCTATATTTGATCAAGAGATTATTTCACAGAATCGTGTCAATCCTATCTTTGATCAACGTCCTCATAAAATTGAGTCCAACATCTTTTTGGAGAGTTCAAATGGATCTACATATCCAAGGGATAGATCATTTACTCCTATGAGACAACCTTATGAAACAATGCTAGAAGAGCTTATTGAAAACAATCTTATCACATTGCCTCAAACCACCTCATGTGGAATGTCATTTGTGAGTACCTACTGTGCCTATCATCAACTTAATGAGCATAAGACCTCACATTGCATGGAGTTAAACCATAAAATCCAAGATCTAATAGATGATGCCATAATCAAAGTTGAAGATACTCATGAATTATCGAATGAAGATACCAATCTCAAGCATGATAAAAATCATGAACCTATGTCTAGAAATGAGCTACATGCGACTTCTACTTCTTCCACTATTTTGCCATCCGATAAAGATTCAAGGATATCCAAATATCCTCCATCTCACAAAGATCCTAATAATTTTCATGATAACTATATCTACCCTCAAGGGATGCCTTTAAAAGAAATCCAAGCTAATCTATATCTTGCAGCAAGTACATTCCACTCCTAAGATCAAAGAACCTAATCTTTCATGTACTTCAAAGCCTATTTTGGATAATTCCCCAGCAATCCTTCAAGAATCCCTCCTGAAGATTAAAACTCCTATATTTTCGTTTGGATTGGGTCCATGTCAAGAGGATAATAAAAAGAACAAAGAAGCAAGTCTTACTAATGATCAAGACCAAGACATTATCCTATCCCCTCCAACATTTGATGAAGATCCCATATCCCTACAATCTAAAGATGATCCCCTCGTATCTTTTCATTTCCTTCAAGAAGATATTCCTCCATCTCAAGAGCTACATAGCCCTCCATATCCTAAGCAAGATCTTGATACTCCTGAAAATCCTATTGAAAAACAAGAGCAAAGTACTCTTCTTGCACTATACAAAGACCCTTGTCAAGAACAACATGTTCCATCATATCTTTCATATAAACCTCCATATCCACCTCAAAAAGACATTATTCCTCCAAATCCCTTACATGATAATAAGTTGCCTCAAACATCAAGGGTTCCAGTTAAAATGGCTCCTATCAAAGTCACACACGAGCCTATCCGTATGAAGATGAATTTGAAACAAAAGATCCTTGGCCGAGAAGCTCACTCTAAAGATGTTGATACTCATTTCACACCTTATATTCCTCCATTTTCACACAATAATCAGCCTTCTCCATCTTCCAAAACTATCCTTGGTCCATATGTTCAAAAGCGGAAAGCTTCAAACCTTCCATCTATATTGGGTCCATATATCCCTCCATCCACTTATCCTATCTCTTATCAAGATCAATAGAAACATGCATCTTTGAAACTTCCATATCAACACATCCATATGAACCATCCATATCAGTCTTATTCATCCACAAATCCCAAGTCTTTTGGAAGCAATTTGGATGCCAAACAAAGAAATCAAAAATTCAAGAATCCACTTACATATGAAGATCACTATGTCCAATCTAATCGACATGTGAATACAAAGAAAAAAGAAACGTTTAAGAGACCACAAAGGTCCATGGAGAAGAACATAATATCAAAGAAAATATGGGTTCCTAAAACCATCATGAAAGAATTACGTTCTAAATCATCCAAAAGAAAAGGAAAATCAAGAGTTATGTGGATTCCCAAGTCTCTTTTAAAAGGCTTGAACAAAAAGGAAAAATCAGAATTGGCATCCAAGCTTCCAAAGACTTCCACTTCATCTTCTTTCACACATTGTCCATCTTCTAACTCTATTTTGGGTCCTCATGTCCCAAAATCCATTAC
>MU224910.1:3736442-3785505 GCA_018584345.1 Thuja plicata | reverse complement strand
CTTACATTCCTTCTTTTCCTCTCATCCAGTCCATTGCATAAAATCTTGGCTTCCATCTTCCTTGTTCTCCATTTCATCACCCTATCAACATCTTTGAGCATACTTTCAGTGTTCTTGGCCTATCATATCGTATCTTTCAAAAGAGTACTATCCCAAGAGAATGATGCATAATTCCTCCTTCAAATTAGAAAAAATGACAAAAAAAAAAAGGTGCCTCGGTGAAAACCTAGTAACAGGCGCCTTGGTAGCAAAATTAAAGAGAAAAAAAATCATCCTATGGTGAAAACCACTTCTTGTGGTGCCTTGGATAAGTACCGTGATGAAAACCTAGAAAACATGCATTACGCATAATTCCTCCTACTTGCACTCTCCACATGGGGGCAAGTTCCTTCCATCACATCTTCCATCCATTTTCCATTTGGTGATCATGACAAGGTTGAGCCTATCTATGAATATATTACATATCTTACTCATTTGCTCTTATCCATTTCACATTATCATGATCTTTCTTATTCTAAGCCAAAACTCACTACACCATGCCTTATCCTATCAGTTGACCCCTTGGTCTTGATCAAAAGGAAGAAAAAGTAAAATGAAAAACAAGTTCTAAGAACTCTCTTAACATGTCCACTCTTTTGGACTACATGATACCCTACATAATTTTCATGACATCAGGTCATTATCCTATCTAGCATTTAGCACTGTTGTATGAGCCTACATTGCTATATTATTTTTCCCTAGCTTGGGCAATCTTGAGGAGACTGTTCTTGAGGGTGGCATTCACTTGCTTCCTCCACCTTTTCCAATCCACTTCTAAGGTATCAATACATCTGTAACACCCTACATCTTTCTAGACATTAGGGGCACACAAAAAATTATCATGCTTGAGAATTGGTAATCTTTTACAAATCTTCTACACACTGGCACTTAGGTGTCACTTGTACTTTGCACTTCATCTATCAATGCATTGCTAATACTAAAACTTCACACTTGTACCTATACTATTGGTTGACTCCATTTCCTAAATGACTATCTTATCCTCACTTGGGATTTGTCTGCATTTCTATCTTAGGATCAAGTCATTCTACACTGGGGGTATCTTTGTGAGTCTGATAGGTTGTGTCTGCTAAGTCTTCGTAGGATGGCTTGTCTTGTGATACAATACTCTTGGATACTTTCACTACACTATCACATTCACAAAACAAGGATGATACAAATATGGCACTAATGGTGTTCCTAAAACCTACTTTGGATTGCGGACAGGAACAATGATGAACACAGACATTGGAAACATATTGCTTGAAATTTGACTTTTTGGTTGATGAATCTATACTTCTCTTGAAAAAAATGAATCAATTGTATTTCTCAATACTACTTAAACACACAATTTGATAATGGTTTGATTATGATTCTTTCATGTCCTGATGATGTTCTCAACTAGGGACATCTAAGTAATTATAAATTTTATTTGATTGATTCTCAATTGATAATTTATTATGTCTTCTTAGTTACTCAATGACGTCTGCGCAAAGACAAAGAGTCACAATGATAGGGGGCATAATGTTTTCTTGATTTTCTACGTATGGTGATTGTTCCAAATGATCTTATAAATTTCACCTAACTTGGATGTTTATGGTAAGAGCTACCACTATGGGTGGATAGCCGCATATATCTCAATCTTCATTATGTGTAGACTACAATAAGGTTGAAATAATTTCCTTGTCTATTTTCTAATCCAGATTCTCACTAAGGTATACGAAGCATAATGTACCCAAGGATATGAATTTTCAAGGTCATTATGGGTCCAATATCTTGCCTTACTCAGTATCTGGTATATTAAAAGGAAGGTGACTATTTTGTTGTCTTGACTTCTATGCCTTGATGCCTAAGTTTATTTCTGACATTCTAATAAAACATAGTATTCATAATTTCATAATATCAGTGGGTATTATTGATCATTGTACTATTTGATGGTATCTGTTCCAAAAGTGCCCAATGATGATAAAATATTCCAATATCTGCAAATCAGTGACAAAGTCCTAAGAGTCTGCATATAGATGCATTTAGAGATTGCATGATGCATTTTTGAAAGAACAACATAAGGATTTGAGCTCAAACTCCTTTCTATTTTTAATTCATCTGAAATCCAAACTATTTACATACCCATGCTTCCTGAAATCTCTAATCTATCAGGAACAAAATCAAACTCACCTTTTCAAAATGTGATTAACTTGGTACTCATGTGTTTATTCTAAAACACACCCCCATTTCTTCACTTCTTGTAATCTATTCTTTATTGCCCTACCTGACCCGTGCAAGTGAAACGTTCTTTCAACTAAGGGATTTTATTCTTTTCCTTTGATTTCATTCTTGAGGGGGCATGATCACACTATCATCAATTAAAAATTTGCTCGAAACAACATTAAAACAACGACTTCGTTATCAAACAAAATAGGGGCATAACAATTTCCTTAACTAAAGTTGGAACTGTTGGATATAAAGCTTTGGTTCTCATAAGCTGGATATCTTGTGTTTCCTCATTTTAAAAAAAGATTCTTATTAAGCTCCTAGCAGCTTTATACTTGCTTTTGGACAACAACCAAGTTCGGAATCAATATTATCAATTTTTGGATGAAAACCAAGTTCAGAATTGGTATCTTTAAGATCTTTTATTGATCTTTGGATGAAAACCAATTTCAAAATCAATTCTATCAGTTAGTTTTATCAAGTGCGAGACTGATCTCATCAACATTTTGTTCGACAACTAAGAACGAAATTCTCAATATTTCTGAAGTCAAAATCAAAAACTTTCTTTGAATCAATGCGCTGCTCGCACATCAATTCAAAGAGGGGCAAATGTAATCACCTGAATTTGGTCTGTTCCAACTATAGACCCTATTTTCCCTAAGTGTGATCATACCCCCAATTATGTCATGACAATGTTACTTTGGCATAATTCATTTTTAAAATCAAATTTAATTTCCTAGGTTATTTTTGTCACTGAATTATATTAATTATTATAGCCATACAATTCAAATCAATTCAAACCAATTAAATCAAAACATATTCAAATATGGCTATAGTATTTAATTATAAAGGAATTAAATAAATCCCTAAATCAATTACCCACTTGCAAATAACCCATTCCCCTAGCCTATTTAATTTAATTAAAATAGCTATAGTCCCCTTAATTATTAAAAAGCAATAAAATGCTTAAATAATTAAATTCCTATATTTTAAATGGATTAAATAAGTTTAATTCATTTCATTTATATTCCTTAAACCCCAACCTAACCTATCTCAACCACTTCTACCTTGGGTTCTAACTCATCTTAACCTATTTCCCCATGCTAATCTAATCTTCATTCTAAATTCTACCCTAACCCACCTCCTAATGTTGTCACATTCCATTAAGGAATGATTAACAACTCAAACCACTTGAGAAAGTCAAATTTCTCAAGCATGACTTCTCTAAGGACCAACTTGCCAAGTTGAGCCTTACACCCTCACATACCTCTTAAATGAATTTCATTAATGGATATTCCCTCTTACCCATCCCTCATTAATGCTCAAGGAATTAATGGATCTTACACCTCATTAATGACCTTAGGGGATCCATTAATGAACCTTATCTCCCCTCTCTCTCTCTCTCTCCCATTCCTCTATAAATTGAAGGGATTTGGAGCTCAAAAAAAAGCCTCAAATTTTGAATAGTAGTGTTGTTATGCCAAGATTTTGAAGGAATCTCAAAAGCATTGTTATGCTACCCATTCTTTCATAGCTTCATGCACACTCCATAGTTACTTTCTCATATGTTTATAATGTCCATTTTACACTAATATGCATATACTTAAGTCATTAAATAGTTTTTTTAACCCAAATCTTTTATGCTAGGTTGTTTATGTCACTGGTATTTAGCATAATCTGGGGGCTTTTATGTTATTTGCTACACTCATCCTAGTTAGAAAGAAATAGGTCGATGTTAGGGCTTTATATGCTCATTAACCCTTGTTTCTCACTAACAGAATGACTTATTGAAGTGTTGTGTCACAGGCAATAGGTGCACAAATATACACACACAACTTGTTCCAATTATGAGAAAACAACCCCGTCAGTATACACATACCAAAAATCATCGGTGAACATAATGGATGAGCTGTCTACACTTACGGGAAATTGTCGTTCAAACACATAAAATGGTTAAATTACCAATGTAAATCGACACCCATCGGTAAGAAGGCAAAGTCACAGAGTTGACATGATAGAATACCGATATCCGTCAGTAAAAGAAAAATAGTCAACAACTATCCTAAGCATCATGTCAACACCGATGATGATTTTGAAAGTCTTCTCGACGGACTTCATCTTTATGACCCAACAAGTCGTTGAAGCATTTATTGTTGACTTAGGGAAAAAGCCTATAAATAGTCGATGGAAGCACTTCATTTTGCACCCGTGATTTGAAGAGAAAGCAAAGCAAAAAATAGAGTGATTGAAGAGCAGAAAGTAGAAGCTTCCTTGACTCAATTCAACACATATAAACTAGGTCATTAACCATTACCACGGATCAAAGTAAGTACCGAGGGCACCAAAATCCCTTTGTCATTATTTTCAAGAAAGCCCTAATTTCAAGAAATCCCTAAAATTTGGAAGATAATGGAAACCACCTCTAGAACCGCCAAGATCAAGAATGATAAAAGGAATGTGGTTAAGTTGATTAAGAATAACACATGTGTAGAGCCCAAGTATAATATCTGCCTGGAAATTGCATCAAAACCTGATGAAACCAGAGTGTTTTCAAAAATCCCACCTAGGGTTTTTCTCATAGAAGATGTTAGGTCTTATATTCACTGCAAGATCACCGAGATAGGTGATCTAGAGATGGATGAATCTTATAAGAAGCTTTGTGATGCCAAAGGAAACCTAAAGGAAGAACACAAACACTTGGAAGTCAAAGGGTTAACTAATTCCCTATGTATCTTGAGGGAATTCAAAATAGATTGGATAAGGTTAGTCTTGAGCAGAATGCATGACAAGAAGCTATGGCTAGACCAACCCGAGAAAATAACCAATGATGTCCTTCATGTTGTCACTGGTTATCCAATAACTGACAAACCTAGGGCACACAAGCATCCCTCCATGAAAATTTTTGAAAAACTCACCAACGCAGAAGGGTACAACAAAGGTCTAAAAGTAAACACTATCACCGACGAAGAACTAAAATTTGATGCATGTGTAATTGGGTATAAGATTTTTCAAGAAAGAAGATTGAACAACATATATGCAACATTAGTAAGCACAACTTACAAGATAGTGACCAAAGGAATTCAGATGGATCTATGTGAGATCCTACTCAAACAACTTGATGAGAACATGAACACAATTAGGTCTACAAAGACCAACACATGTAAGTTTGGCTCACTTATCATGTGCATCTTTTTCTATTTTCAAGACTACTTTCCTTCAGTAGGAAAAGTAAAATGGGATACTTCCAAACTAGTAACACAACAGATTAGTTAACTAATTAAGTCACTAGGGGACAATTTTGAATCTGTTATGTCTGCATACTTCCTTGAGTTCAAGGAAAATATGATGGAGAGGTCTAGGATTCCTAAACAACTTGTGGAAAAACATAAGGAGGAAATATGTTTTATGGTGGATACTGATTTCACTCATATCAAATTTATTGTACCAAGAACAGCTTGGTTAGCACCATTAGATTATGAAATAAATATTTATCAAGCTACAAGTGCAATTGATGTACTAATAAATGAGCCTGTTGACAGAAAACAACCTAGGTTTGGAACCTATGAAGAGGCCATATCTAAGATAAAAAGAGGCCTAGAGATAAAGAAGACTGTCAAAAAAAGGATAAAATGGTTAAGAATCTCAAGAAGATTCTATCGGTTACAGAAGAAGAACAGGAACAACCAGAGGAAATTGATGAATAGGGAACCATCGGTGAGGAACAAGAAGAATAGAAATCAAATTATGAGGAGACTGAATCTGATACACCTCCACCTCCACCTCCTACAAATAAGAAAAGGACAAGGAGTCAAACCACTACAACCAATACCACACCTCTTAAGAAAGGTCAAGTAAGGACCTACATGAGGAATCAGCTAGCTAAGAGAACAAGGCAACAAACTGTGAAAATGACACCTCCAAAGAAGAGGAAAAGGTTGGTTAGGTCAAAGGTCAACATAGAGGATACTAAAGGTGATGAGCCTAATGTAGTAAATAAGAACTACAAGAATCAAACTATTGATGAAGATGTTGAATCTATTGCTACATCCAGCACCATGTCTGATAAGAAAATCAGACAATGGGAAACACTAAACCCAGAGGACTAGAATAAGATACAAGAGGAAATTATAAATTTAATGATTAAATACAAATATGCACCAGCTGAATTTGTCAATAAACTACCAAAAGAGCTGGGTAACAGGGTATACCAACAATGGTCATATGCTCTGCAGACCGAAAGAGAAGCAAGGGAAAGGATACTAGTAACACTAATTCCTCTCAAATCCAAAATTGAAGAAATCAAGGAGATCATGAAGAAGTATTCAGGAAAATTTGTAGCCAAGATAAGGACTTACAAAGTACTAGAAATCAAATTCACAAAGCTAGACACAATGACTGAAACAAAATGGAGACAACTCCTAGATCTGCCAATAGAGTCAACAAGTTGTGAGGAACAATTACTTCTCACAGACACACCTCATAGAGAGAAGGAGAAAGACAATGCAAGTCCTTAATACATTGCTCTAGAAAATACAAAAGACATGGAGCCAATAGATTTGGAAAAATTAATGGATAGTCTTGACATTCAAGACATCATAAACTATGACTCTGATAAAGATCCACAGAAGAAGGATGAAGTAATATTTATTACACTTAAGGATCAAGGACAAAAACAAGAATTGTAGACATCAAATCGTATAATAGTTAATGTTGCTGATGAGACAATGTAGGACACTTCAGTCATGGACTTCAAAGAACCAGACCCTGTAGACCAAGTGCAAAAAGATAAGGATGTCAATGCTCAAAAAGATCAAACCCACGAACTAGACATCACTCAAGATATAGCCCAAGCTACCACTCAAAGAAATATGCCTATATTAATGAGGTAAATCAATATTTTAGAGGGTAATGATGGATCTACAGCAAAAGACACAAGCACACCTGAGGATAAGGGTGATGCTAAAGCAAAAGATACCATAGATAATACAAGGGAAACAACTACAGAGAAGGTTGCAACCGACAATCTAAAAGATACTTCTACTGATCAAAATAAAGAGGAAACACAAAAATAAGAAGGGGAAACACAAACAAAAAAAGGTGAAGAAGCAAAGCAAGATGAGAAGGAGAAGCAATCAGAAGAAAAATCTGCAGAGACACCCAAGGTTGAAGAAGAGACATCTTCACAAAACTAACAGGTGCCACCTGAGAAGAAAATACAAGAAGCATCTTCCTCAAAGCCCTCACCAACCACTTTAGAGAGAACAAATGAAATAGCTATGGTAGTTCATACATATGCATCCCCACAAATACCAAAGAAGAAGAAGGGAAAGCATAAGAATCCAGTAACTCTAGATGAAATCATTGAGATTCCAGTTTGTGATCCAATGACATTGGATCCAACTGCGTTGACAAAGTATGCCAAAATCCATGAGAGAAAAGCCATACAAGACAAACTAAAGAGAGCCGCAAAGGAGGAAAAAGTACTAGAAGTAACAAGAGGTATACTTCAACAGATTGTACTAGATGTAGATATTGATCAAAAATCTCCAATGCTTGATCAACTGGTAATACTCACAGATGTAATAACATCTTAGAATATTGATGCTGAGAAGGTTATTGAAGAGAGACTTGAACAAAAGTATGAGTTCAAGCTAGCCAAAAAGATAATCTAGGAAGTGGCACTAAAAAAGGTAAAGCTATCTAAATTGGTAAGTACAATTAATCCAATTATCTCAGAAGCTATTACCTTAATACAAAAATTGTGCACTCTAGATCAACTCACTCAGGAGTATACCGATGAGATAGCACAAATTGATGTTGATCTTAAGTCCAGTGCACAAAGTCTCACCAATAATGAAGAAGTAGTTAAATTACATGATGACAAAATCAAACAGGCTCATAAACAGAGATAGGACATATAGATTGTAGAGATGAAGTACAGAGATGAGGTAAATGAGCTCCAAGCTCAGCTCTTACCGACACTTTCACTCCTGCAACAACATATGACAGAAGCAAATACATTAATTTTCACCCATGAAATGTTTGTCCTAGACAACATTTATGATATGCACATGAGGCTAGAGCTACAACACATGGCACTAGAACAACTAAAAGAAAAATGGGAGAAAATGCAAGAATATATCAACACAACCCATTCCAATATACTTGACACATTGTAAGTTGCACATTTTTGTCACAATTTTGACATATTATAAGTTGTACATTTTTGTCATAAGTATCAAAGAAAGGGGGAAATTGATATGTTCACTCACCTCAGTTAAAAAGGGGAAATAATATGTACATACAAAGAAAAGAATAGAAAATTTATAGTATACATGGACATATACTTATACTATACCGATGCATATAGTTAGAGGGAGTCATATGATGATAAGGATATAGACATGGTGTACATACTAAACACTTTAGTATTATGCACATATCAGTTTTTGATACTAATGTAAAAGGGGGAGATTGAAGGCATTATATTTTCCCATTAGTATACACAATGAAAAACATGATCTGCACCATCGGTTTACTCTACATCGACAGACAGGGTACAACACTACCCGACGCCAAGGTTACCCAAAAAACACTATTCAGTGTTATCCAATGACAAAAAGGTAAAAGAAATCTGATGAGTAACTACAGTGCAACCCGACGGAACAACAAAGAAAGGAACCCAACAGACAAACGGAACCTGATGAACAATTCAACAAAGGAACACCGAGAAACTTCAAGTTCAAACTGATGACCAAGAACCAACAGTCAGTTAAATCCTGCAAAAAGTGGATCTAACTTTCCACGCCAGATAAATCAGTGAAGTTGTATTTATAGCCTCTTGATTTACTTTTAAATCCATTATGTGTAGAGGAAGCAATTTATTTAATATTTTTTTAATTAGTTTTAATGATTTAAAAACATGCAAACTAAAGATCAAGGTCAATTTGTAAACCTTCAATCTAAGAGTTAACATTGTAATGCATGATCTAAGATAGGTCAAATACTTGTATAAATAGGTGCTCAATCTATTGAGAATAGTAGTTGTTCAATGAAGATTATAGCCACGGAGAGCATCTAGAGACCAGACAAGAGAATTCATGCAGAAGGACAGAAATATAATCAAATCAGTTTCAAGAATAGAACAGAGGCTACCGACGAGTAGAGAAAAGGTATTCATCAATCACTTAAGGTGATATTGTTACTCTTAGAGCTTTAATAGATCTGTAATTAGCAATTGTAGATTTCATACAGTCAGGTCAACATTTTTACTCATTCTAACAAGTGTAGTACACATATGAAATCCTTTCAAGAAAGGTGAACTTAACAGTCTTATTGTAAATCTCATAACTGAGTGTACACTTAAATCAGTGTTGCTAAATCTCTTAACAGAGTAGATCTTAACAAGTCTCCACCTTAATACTCCTAACAAGGTATATCATCAGAAGTGATAAAATTGTAAGCCTTAACCGGCCCCTTCCATTCTATAGATAGTGAAGTTTTGTGGGTGTCATCCCCACCGCAGTTTTTACTTTCTAATAGGATTTTTCTGCGATACTATATCTTGTGCTATGTGTTTATCACTTTCATGAATGTTTCTATGAATGTTGCAAAATATTAAAGATTATGAATGAAAAATACATGCATAAGAAATAACAACAGTAATGGTCAGTAATGTAGTAATGAATGATTACTAATGATGAATTACAAAGGTGTTAAAACTTTTAGAGGTACTGATTCACCCCTCTCCTCTCAGTACTACTTCCCATTAATTCAGAAAATTAATGAACCATAACTGATTGAAAGTTTGAAGATGTTAAGTTGATCACAGAAATGAAGAAAGATAATGCAAGACATTAAATTAGTTAATGGATTGTATTTTCATTGATGTCAACTTGATATAATCTGATTGGTTATATACAAAGTGTGAAAGACATCAGAGAATAAGAGAGATAAATATTATGATTTCAGTAATGCATAAAATATCAACCTTCACTAAGTGAATACAAACATCATTAGGTAGTGCATCCCGACCAACATACAAACCTAAACGTAAAGTCAGAGTTTCCCAAGCAAGAAACTTGACAAGCATTACGGATGAGCAGAATCACAAGCATTACCGACAAGCAGAACTTCACAGTGATGCCCAACAGATAGACAACTCTGACAGAGATGCCCGAGGAGAACTGAAGTGTTGACCAAAGCTATCAAAGAGTTATAGACCAAAAAGAACTGAAGTTCATAAATGAAAAAATAATTAGCTGGCAAGCGCTAAAGATAGACTTAACTAGTTGTTAACATTGTTTTCATTGACCAAATAAAGCCAGAGATAAGTAAAAGATTTACATTTCTTTTATCTAGTTGGCAAGAAGATATCTACGAGATAAAATAGGACTAAAGTTTTAAAGAAAGATTGGCTAAGATTGTGGATCACACTAAGAACAAGAAATGGTGATATCATGTCTATAAAGAGACAATTTAATTCATTATGAATTAGGGGAGTGAATAGAAAAAGAAGATGTTGAAGAGAAACTGACGAAGAACAACTTTGTACAGTCCTGATCAATCAAGCTAAGGAAAGAGCTAAATATTTCTGTGGACACCAAGAAACAGAGAAGCACAACATCGCTGAGAAGAAAGAAGTAGAGTAAAGGTATTGAAAAGATACATTGATCAGAAAGGTATTATGAGCTTATAATAGATCTAAAAATCTGCAAGTTTAAGGTGTATGTGTGAATAGATCATTTACTATTTTAGTTTAACCATTGATTCAGAAAGTCTCTTAACCGAGCAAGACTTAACAATCCTTTTTATATTGAGATACATCTCAAGGCGTATCAAAAAGTTTGATCATGAAGATAGCATGAGATGCCAGATACAATTTGACAAACTATACTGGGTTTGGTCATAGAAGGTAGCATAGAGATGTCAGATATCAAGTGAAAAACTATTCTATTTAAATCCTCTAACAAGGTCACACCTAATAGTGTGTTTGTAACCTTTAACAGGGTTGGTTCTTCATCGAGATCACTTCAGAAGAGTGAAAATATTGGGTTACCGGTCCCAAGTGGTTTTTTCCCTTAACAGGGTTTCCACGTTAAAAATCCATGTGTCAATGTGTTTATGAGTCATTACTTTAGTATTTTTCATTACACATAACTAATCTGGATTGATCGGTATACACTAAGAAATTTACTGTATTTTGGCAAATGAAAGACTGCTAATCGGTAAACAATAAGAATAAGGTTTAATAGTGAACTCCGAGTAGTAGTTATTTGTTAAGATTGTTTAAAGACATTCATCTTGTAGGACTGAAGATAACTAGAGGCTTAATATTGTGGTACTAAGTTTTTGGGTTGATTTATTAGAATATTTTGAGGCCACTAATTCACCCCCCTCTCAGTTATTCTAACACATGATCGACTAGAAGATGTAGAGGGTTTAGGGGTGGCAGTGGTTGTTCAGGAGTAGAAATTTGAGGATTTTGCATAGGTGGAGCAGTGCCTTGAGGGTTTTCTTGATGCTCATGTTCATTTTTTAGGGTTTTCTTCTGTTGGTTGTTCACGAGGAGGTCTTTGTTGTTTCTTTCATTTTTTGGGATTGTTTGAAGAATCTGATATCAAATTAATAAAAAAACTTAAATCAATTTAAAAACCCTACTTCAATTAAAATGCAAACAAAAATAATCAAAATAATGAAGTCTTACATGTTTGATGGGGTGACATTGTTGGAAATTACTCTAAACGTCGATAAAATACAATTTCAAGATGAACATGCATGGGTTATCCAATTTTTTTCTTCCCCCAAATCATTGTTTCAACGGTTTTCGCGTCGAAAATGGCCCAAATCTGCGGCCTTCGAAAATATTTAATGTTTCTCATAACCCTTGTGGGTTATGAGACATTTTTTGTTCCTGAAAACCCGCACGGGTTTTGAAGAAATTTTTCTTTTCTTAACATTTTCTATTAGGCTTGGTGTTACCAAGCCAAGGACATTTTTATAATTAAGGAATCCAATCGGGTTATGAAAATTTTAGTTTTTTTTTGGCATGTGGCCACTTTTCTAACCAGCAACTTGCTGCACTTACCCATAAACAACCACTAATATAGATATGTTAAATATAAAATTATGAGAAATATTTATATAAGACTTCTATTTATTTTGAATTAAAACAAATTCAATATAAATATTTAATTTTATATAATTACAATCAAAACCTTTAAAATATTTTTTGAATTATTTTTCTTATTAAAATGTTCAAATAATTGATATTAGAACAAAATAAAATACTAAGCACTTTATTAATAAATATGTATTATTCAAATATAATAAGAAATTCAATTAAAAATGAAAATTAATCATTAAAAATATGGTATGTGTAGGATCATGGTGGGCCAAACTAGGCCCTTAACTGGCAATGGAATTTTAGAAAAATAGAGTTGGGCAACTTGACGTAAAAATTTCAATAGGTTATCAAGTATCAACCTTATATTGAAAATATGTGAGAATATAATTTGTAGAAAATTAAATGTGGTTTCTAAGCTACTTGTTAGTTTTTAGAAAAAAAATTAATCTATTTGGTAAAAAAATTGAAATTTCAATGTAGTAGTACATAAATTTTAGGAAAAAGGTAAGAAGTAGGTGTATGTCTGACCACCCTAACTACAATCAAATGATAATAATTTTTTTTAAGATTCTAGATATAAGTAGAAGCCTTATGTCTGGATATGATGTATATTTTTTTGTAATTTATTTCCAAATAAAATTAATTATGATTTTTTTACAACTTTTTTGGAATATACAAAATCATGTGTCTTACCACCATAACTAGTATCATGATGAGTGAGAGAGGCGGAAGGGGAGGTGGTTCAAAATCTAGGGTTTCTACTAGAAACAATGGATCCTCTGTGTTTGTTCTGAATGGGGAAGAATCAGAGGATGAGCTAGATGGAGATTTTGAGTGGGCTAAAGATTTTTTGGAGGTGTGTGATGGTGTTGAAGGATGGCAGAGCTGGTTTGAGGTTTCCCTGGTTGTGTATTATGGTTGGGTTTTGGAGGCACCAGATCATGGCCTCGGTAGGTGCTTTGTGCATCTCTCTTTGTAGATCATACTTTGGTTCGACGATATGCTACATGGGATCTGTGGTTGTTTCTCAGATTCTTGCCCTTTTCCCTTAGTCCATTCTCTAAATCTTCTATACTGGGCTTTATCTGATTTGAAGGTTCGGGTTTGGTGTCGAGTGACAGGAGCAGGGAGGTGGCATGCCAAGTATTTTTTTGGAGTCCTATTATTTTTGGATCCCTGTCTTTTTGCATTGAGTCGTTGGGACTTTATGAGACCTGGTTGCCTCTCTGCTTTTTGTATGGGGGCATGTTCTTTGGTGGGGGTGATGATCATGTTCATCGTCTAGTGCTTAGACACTTTGTTTCTTTCCCTTGGATTACAAGTTTCTACATCTTTGGGGAGTGGTTTCTTTATTGGGAGGTCTCTAAGGAGTTTCAGGTACCTTTTGAAGAGCCATGGAGTAGTCTTGAATTATTTTATGTGGTTGAATCCACTAGTTTGGCTCTGTTAGTTGTTTGTCTCCTTCAGGATCTCTTCAGGGTTTCTTTTCCCTTTGGTGTTTCTGTTTCTTAGTAGGGTGAAGGGGATATTTTTTATGGTTGGAGGGAGGAGCATAGTTTTTTCCCTTGATCTTTCTGTGAAGTTTTTTCCCTAAATGGGGATTGGGTCTATTCTGGAGAGATTGTGAAGCAACTTTGTGGGTCAAATGATGTGCCCTTGTGTTGGTCTAAGTTATTTTTTCCATTTTATATCGCTAGGAGGACCTCTCTTGAAGTGTGCCTTGTCTACTTTCTCCTAAACATGCCCCTTTCCCTTGGTGCTTCCAGTTGGATTTATTGGAAGCATTTTAGTGAGAACCAGGACAATCTTTTGAAGTTTTTGGTTATTTTTTGTAGGCCACAGTGCATTCTTGATTTATCTATTGTGGTTGTTGCCACGATGATGGCCCTAAATAAAGACTGTTTGGATTTTATCCTCTTTTTATTGTCTATTTCTTAGGGAACTGTTTGGTTTCTCTCGTAGAGAGGAGCTCTTTGCTTTCTTGGGTTTCTTGATCTTTGTGTTTATGGCTAATTAGATGCTGAAAAATTTCAAGGGCCCATCTTGGCCTCTGGTTTTTTTTGGTTAAGGAGGCATTCAATTTTTGGGGTTTCTCAAACCCTTGGTGAAGTCTGGTACTTTTCTATTCTTGTGATTCAATGGGCTCTTAAGGGCATTCTTATACCTCTTCCTTTTGAGACTTCTATAGATGTGTGGTCTCACCTCATTCTTTTGAGGTGCCTTCTTGGGGATTGGTGGAGGGCTTGGCCCTTCTTGTTGTTGTCTTCCTAACTCTCATGTCCTATTGAGGTGGATTTGTCATCTACGGAGGTGGTAATGTGTTGTTCGGGTGAGGCTAGATGTGGCATGGAGGGGCTCTCTTTATGCTGGTTGTGGGAAATCAGGGTGGATTTGAAAGTGTTTCTCAGAAGGTTTTTTCTTTCTTCATACTTTCTTATAGAGGTGGGATCCCTTTATATTGAGGTGGAGGGGAGTTTTCTTTGGGGAAAGATTCTTTTTCTCTGGGAAATCTTTATTTCTCTAAATTGGATGGTGTTGGGTTTCATGTTTATATCCAGTCTTCTAGCTGGATATTTTTTGGATTTCTTCTTCAAAATGCTAGTGAATTTTTAGGGAGCCTTTCTCTTCAATGTCATCTTTTTGGGTGCCATCTTAAATCCAAGTTAGTTGTGGGAGCCAAGATAAAATCCATGGTGGTTTAGGGTGCTTGGGCTGACCCCATAGTTTCAGCCGGATCATTGAGGTTCAATCTCATATGGAAATTTCTTTAAATGGTTTTGGGAGCCATGTTAAAACCTAATTTTATGGTTTGGGGAGCCTTCAAAACCTCAAGGATCTCCCTACTTTTGAGATTTGATCTTGATGTAAGGCTTTGGCCTTTGATGTAGTGGTTGTGTGGGAAGCTGGAGTTTAGTTTGATACATCTTTTTAGAATGATGTTTGTTTTCTGGATTTGCATTGTTGTTTAGCTCTATTTTTTATTTTGAATATTTTCTTCTTTGGGGGGTTTTAGATCCCCTTTGAAATCTAAATATTCAGGTTTTTGGGGCTCCATTAAAACCTATTTTTTCCTTAATAAAAAACTTGTTCAAAAATTATTAATTTTTTTTCTTATAGTATGGAAAGCATAAAATTTGACACATGTTTCGGGTTTGAAAAATGTTATACCATTTGAAATTTACAGACTTTTTTCAATCAACATATCAATAGGAACTTTAGACGCAATCCAATTGGAAAATGAATAATAATTATTTATTAAACTCAAAACTAGACATAAATTATGGTGGTGGGAAGCCAAGAATCTCCTTAAGTAACCCTTTTTGTTTCATCAATTTCTGGTAAAAAAATTCATTAGCTACATGGTCGAAGTCCGTAAATGCAAGGAGATCTTATAAACACATTTTTTGGGTTGACTTTCTAGGTTTGGCATTCCCAGTCAAAAACCCATAGCAATCCCGAGGAAAAAGGGGGGGAGAATTATGTTATAAAAATTGGATATTAGATCTATATCATATATTAGATCCAAATCGGATATCCATTTTAAAAAAACAAAAACATATTTTAGTAAAATGACCATAACTTTTACATTTTTATCAAAAATTTGTTTTTTTACAAGTGTTCGAATGGTGATTCAAATATCTACACAATGAAATCGATATTATTTTAATATCATATATAAAAATTTAATTATAATTAATTTAAGTTCATCATTCATATTTAAAAAATTAAATGCTCACAATTTTTTCCATCCGAAGTCCCTTTTCCATGATCTATTTTGTAACAATCATCTCAAAACACTTGAAACATTAAGTTAGTAATTAATAATAAAATATTTTGTCATTTTTCCAAGGAGAGTAATTAATTTTGTTAAACCATCATCTCTATCTTCCCCCCCACCCCAAGATGTAATCCTAAATCACTTCACCTCACCCTTGGTCCCCCCTCCATTTGTCCCTCTTTATAAATCTCTCTCTACCCATCCCTCAATCCTTCCTTATTTTTATCCCTATCAAGATCTATATTTATATTTCTACTTCTTCATGACTACTTCCTCTACCTCATTGTCTCTCCCATGATATCTAGACTTGTCTCTATAGCACTCCCTCCCTCCTTTCCTTTCTCTTTTCCGTTCATTATAAATCTCTCTCTAACTGTCCCTCTCTCCATCCTTCCCTCCCTACTCTCAATCTCACCTCTCTCTCCCTAATCCCTTTACATATCTCTTTATATATCTCCTTCTCCCCTCTCATACTCTCTCTAGCTACCTTTATCTACCTCTATCTACCTCTCTTTCCCTCCCAGATTTTCTACCTCTACCTCTCCCTCCCACCCTCCTTTCCTCTTTATCTGTCTAGATCTTTAGTTATATTTTATTTTAGTGACCAAATCAGTCCTATGTCTTTAGATATCTTTTTATTTAAGTGAACCAAATCAATCCCATACTGCATAGATCTTAGAGAGAGAGAGGGAGGGAGAGATATGACCTAGAGAAAGAGGGAAGGAGGGATGGAGGGAGAGCCTAGATAAGGATACAAAAAGAGAATCTAGAGAGAGAGAGAGGAATAGGGAGAGATAAATATTAATCATGTATAGAGGAACTGATATTTTTATATAGAGAGATATAGAAAGACATATGGATAGGGAGAGAGAGATAGGGAGATGGATACAGACATACATATGGATAGAAAAAAATGATTGATTGGGATAGATGGAGAGAGAGACGGAGTTAGTAAGAGAGATTTGGATATTTAATGAGATATAGATAGAAATGAATAAAAATCTATAAGAAGATAGAGATAGAGAGGAAAGAGTGGAAAAGAGTGGAGGTGATAGAGACAAGTAATAAATAGGTATAGGTAGAGGGAGGGACTTGTGATTCTACTTATGTACACCTCACTCCCTTTTTTATATGTATATCTTCATCCTTCTATATCTCTATCTCTTTATCTATCCCACTCATACACACAAATATGACATTTCTCCCTCCCTATCTCCATCTCTCCTTATTTAGATCTCTCCCTCCATCTTTTTTCTTCCCATCATTCCTTCTTTGTATATTTCTCATCTCATATTTTTATTTATATATCTCTTTAAATAAGGATAGGTATAGAGAGAGGACCTATTGAGATATATATATATATATATATATATATGTTTGTGTGTGTGTGTGTGTCTAGGATGCATTAATACATGTACAAGGAGACCTTAGGATCCCTTAGGACATATATGACCCCTTAATACATCCTAATACCCATTAATGTATGTTAGGCACCTTTAGGATCACTTAAGACATCACAAGACCCGTTAGTGTATCCCAGGACCCCTTAGGACCTCTTAAGACACCTAGAACACCTTAGAAACCCTAAAGACTCCTACAAATCATTAATGTACCCTAAGACCCCATAGGACCCATTAATTTATCCTAAGATGCATTAATATATGTACAAGGATACCTTAGGATCCCTTAATACATTTATGACCCCTTAAAACATCCAAGGACCCATTAATGTATATTAGGCCCCTTTAGGATAACTAAAGACATCCTAGGACCCATTAGTCTATCTTAGGACCCCTTAGGACCTCTTAAGACACCTAGGACCCCTTATCACCTCTTAATACTCCTATAAAACATTAATGTATCTTGGGACCTGTTGCTAAATTTTAGTCTAGGGTCTTTAGGTCCTAGGGTTAAAATTGTTCTTTGGTGACCTACTTCTCATTCATCTTGAAACCTTCCCCTAATGTGCTTATCAGATAAATTATTTCCCATTCCTATTTGAGCCTAGTGGGTTTTCAATGCTTCTACTTCATCCGGTGTTTAGGTGATTTAGGTATGTTGGGAAAGGTTGTCATAGTGTCTTCCAAATGAAAAGTAGCCACCCTTGGATCTGTAATGCTCAATGTGTTTTTTTTGAATGGTTAAAAATGTGCTTTGCATAAGCGATTCATAAAGCTTTTGTGCGTAAAAAGAGTTTTTCAACTCTCAGAGACATCAAATTGTAGAGTACTGGCGGTGATCATGCAGCATCCGGAAAATTTGTTCTCAAAGGTGCAACCCTGACACAAGTGAAAAGAGAAAATAAGAGGTTAAGTGCTCCCGACGGAAAAGAAGTTGTTTAAGTGTGAAAAGGATAAAAGGTGAAGCCGTCGGGATACTTTTCCGAAATAAAGGAAACAGGCTTATGGGAAAATTATTCTCTTATGTTCTTTTCCCACATAAGGAAAAATGGTCTAATGTTTAATCATTTTGGAATTAGAAGGAAAGTATGTTCTATTTCTGCAAGACTAAGGATTTGTTTTGGCAAGTGGCTAAAGAACATAAATTTAAGTGTAAGCTTGAGGATTTTGAGGCCGTTATGTTCTTTGAAACGGGAAGTTTGAATAGCCGTTGATTATCAAAATTAAATGCTAATCCTATCGTTGCGTCTGTTAGGTCACCTTAATGTCATTCATGTGGTGCCAACATTCGGATCTTAGCGGCTATTTATTCAGCATTCGCAATCATTTTTTGCTCACCGTATTTGTATAGCAAGCCATTTGTCTTCACTCATGTTCTCAGTTTTATAGTAAATGACAGTTCAGGCTTTTGGTTACGATAGATTAATTGGTATTGAGAGTGAATTGAAAATTTTTTCTAACACATCTCTAAGATTCTTTGATCTTGGAGATTTGCATGGAAGATTGAATTCTCATCCAATTCACCCTATTACACAGAAGCTCAAGGACAGCGGTCTGATAGAAGCTGCAAGGTTTCCAATGGTAGTTCAAGCTCCTGAGCTTGTCAAATATTGTATAGAGAAATACGACCCAGTGAAAAAGAAAATCTTGTTCCCAGATTGGTCTATTTTTCTAACGATTGATAAAACCCTAATCCAATCCGCTTTTGGCATTCTGGCGAAAGACGTGTATTGTGACATCAACTTCGGTTCATCTGTGTCTATGTTCAATGAAAAGAAAACTCTAAGGAGAGAAGACATGCAGAAGACCTGGTTCCAGACCCCTTGATCAAAGAAAAGTGAGATGCCAAAAACTCTCTTCAGAACAACTCTAAAGACGGAAATTGTTGATATTTTGGCCCTGCTGACCAGATTGAATGGAAAACCTGAGATCCTGGATCTCGTTGAACATAATTTATTCCTTGTTCAAGCTATCTACGTAGAAAATATGTTCATTGATTGGGTAGAAATCCTATGTGAGAAGCTAGCATCTTGGATGAGCTCTTGTTAGGGATCCAAATAGTTCTACATGTCTTCATACTTATTCTATGCTCTGTCGACTCACCACCTATGGCCCAACCTACCAGCAATCCAAAATTTTGACAACAACACCAAAATTTATGAGTTCTTCCTGAATCTACAATTGCATCAGAGCTTTGATGAGTATACTACTATAAATGATGCATTCACAATTAGAATCTATCAGGAACTTCAAGGTTGCCCAGAAAGAAGATTCTCGCTAGAGGCCATCTTGGCAATCAATCAGTATGGATGCTCTTTCATCCAATTCCTGAGTTTCTCTTATCTTTGGATAGGAGCCTTCTCTGGATTTCCTAAGAGATTGCCTCAGTATCCTAAAGATAAGGTGGTCTTGGTGGAGATTTTCCGGCAGATATTAGAAGTGAACACTCTATGTTCACTTTGGTCCATATTCCTGTGCATCCAGATCTGGTGCTTGGAATTTGGTAAAGAGCTTTGAGAATAAGATCAAGCTACTTGATTATGAGGTTCTTAGGCCTCAATATGATCCTATGGGTTTTTTTAGAGATCACTTGAAGCTCAGACATGCCTACATACATGTCCTAGATATAGAGGATTTCTGGGCCGAGTGTTTTAATGAGTATAACACGGGAGAAATTGTGGTCCCGTTTAACTTTGGATGAAATTACAATGTATAATAATGCTATTGATGTATCTGATCTTGTAGATGATGGCCTCTTCATGCATCGTCAAGATGTTTCCCATTTCTTCCTCTCCACCAACTGGTCTAGTGGTTGATTCATTGGAGCTTCTCATGAGAGGCATTATCAAGAGAACCAACAAGTGGGTGGAATGGACTAGAGCACGATGTAAAATAAATTATTGCGCAGGTTCATCCGGAGGAACGACTTTAGGTGCTGAGAAATCAACTTCAGTAGTTACTTCTTCTTTGGCACCATCAGTTTCAGCAGGTGCAGCACAATCCGTCAGGCAAGGAGGTGACCAGCCTCCAGAGAATAATGTCCCTATCACTCTGACCCACGGAGATGGTTCACTCCCAAACATTGGAAATAAAGAGGAGAAGAAAGAAGATAAGGAAAAGGAAAAGAAGAGAGAACAAGAGGTGTCCATGACCAGGCCTCCCTCACCAATTCTAGTCATCACTTTGGATAGCATAAACCCCATGGATGGTTAGGACTCCTCTCAGTCGGTAAATAATCTGGCCCTTTCGATGATTAAGGTTGCCTCTTTCCCTGTTACACCTCAAGATAAGCAAACTCCTCCAGTGGCTCAGAAGCTCTTTGACCCTATAGCTCTTCAGTCTGCAATAAAGGTGTTATCCATAGACTCATGGTTGGAGAAACCATTGAGAAGAAGAAGAAACAACATGAGGAAGCCATTTCTTCAAAAGACCTGATCCTTAAGGCAACCTCATCTCAGCCACTAGTGAAGAAGGAAAAGAAGCAAAAGTCCATGGCGGCCCTTTCCCATGATTCCACAACGGGGCATATGTTAATGGAAATAGAAGATCCATAGAAAGAAGGAAAGTTTCATGAACTTTTAGCTCAAGATTTCTAGATAAAAACCGTGGACCTAGGAGTGTCGGTGCATGATTCAATGGTGAACATCTAGAAAACCACCAATGAGTGGATTGAGGATAGGTTAGAAGAACTCTGAGTAGACAAGGAACTCCTCAAGTCTAAAAATAAGGAGCTAGTTGAGTATATTAAATCTGCTCTTGGTAGTACTTCATCTTCTTAGTTTGACCCCAATGTGGAAGAAAATAATAACTTGCTACTAAAGCTACAACAAGAGAGACAGTTTGGGAAAATTGGCAGAGCATGGATAGAGGAAATGAAGGTTCAATGCCCTATTTTCATCAAGAATTTGGGGAACCTTCTACTTGATGTAGACAAGTTGAAGGATACAACATCAAAGAACCAGGAGACCATTTATAATGCATCTACTGGATTGACAGAGGAACTAGCCACCTTGTAGGAGGTGATTGATATGAAGACAAGTGTTGCAATCTCTAATGGCATCCTTAAGATTAGAAAAGAGCCATTGTTTCATTGGAGGCAGTCTCTAGAGTTTGTGATTGAGAGCTCAAGTAGATCAGCAAATGAACTCAAGACTATGATTGAGTTAGTGCAAAAGGAGATGGACAAACTTTTTGAGTTTTTGAAAGTTTTGTACATAGAATCTCAAGTTTCTGTAAGTGACAAGTTGGTGAATACATAGCGAATGAAAGCTAAGTTTCTTTCTTTCATAGATTATATTGCGGGTCCAGATAGATTCCAAGTGTCAAGAATCAGTGAGCTCTCCGTGATAGATGCAGTGATCAAAAAGGAATCAGAGAAGCTCCAATCCTGGATTGCCAGGTTGGACGAACTGACAGAAATTCATGATTTTTGGATGATCTGAGCTGACAATATAATCATTCTGAATGCTCATGAATTGGGCAAGGTAACAGATGTAATGAAGGCTTACAGAGGAAAAATCATTACATAGAAGAAGGCATAGAATCTGTTGACCTGTGTCGTCTTCCCAATTTTTGTATATTGTAGCCATTTTGGGCATTTTGTCAACTTTTTCAATTTTTGTAACCAACCATGTTTATTATTAGAATGTTCCTCTCAGATTATTGAAAAGAGGCAATCATTATTGTAATGGGTCATTTTGGAGAAGACCTATATATGTAAATTTATGTAAAGTAAATAAGATCGGCACAAATTACTTTGGTCGAACCCCTATAGCTGGGACTACTGTGTGTGACTCTAAGTTTGAAGTGATTTTTATTGTTCATCTTAGTTAGCTGTGTGATGTTTTGAATGAGGATGTTGATACTGGAAATTGAATGAGTATTAATGAACCAGGTTTTGTTATTTTCATTCAGTGGATTGTATGTTTACTATCTTCAGCATAAGAACTCTATTTTATTTTCATTACACATCTTATTATAATAGATTAATTCTTGCACAAGGGTTTGGGAAGAGGGTTAATAGAGAATGAGATCAAGATAATATGGGTATTGTCAAAGTTTCACAATCTTAGTAATCTGGGAATTGCATTGTTACACCTTCTTTCTTCATCTCTGCTAGTAGATGGTAGTTTGCATTCATCCCGCACTGCATAATATTTTGCATTTCAGATTGCATGTCATTGAGTAACTCCCCATTCATTTCCTGAGTTGTTTAAACATTTGAGAAACTTGGTTGAACCTCTTTTGCTCTCAGGTTAAGAGCATACCCCTAAAAACTTAAAGACAAAATTCATTGCATATCTTTCACATAAGGGATATTGTACCTTTCAATTCTGGGGTCATTGATAGATTGCTACCATTGACCCAGTCTATGGTTACTTTTTGTTATACATAAGCCAGCTTTGGGTATTTTCAAGAATCATTGTATAAATCAAATTTAAAGTAGACAAACTATAAACCAACAGTTTTTGGCGACTCTACTAGGGAGAACTCCTAATTTTCCTAAGCTTGCTAAGTAAGTCTGTCTGTGGCTCTACTAAGTGACTTAGAACTTCTCTGTTTGGCATTCCTAATGCTACATTATGCATATCACTCTTAAGGAGAAATGATGTTGCCTCAAGAAGGACAAGTCCCACTAGAGAAACCTAATCTTCGCATCCAAGACGAGCAAGATGACATTATAAACTAGTTGAATATGATTTCCTGGAAAAATTTAAATCCCTTGACCAATACAGAGGAATCATCTTTGTGCTAGAAAGGAAGAATCCAATGTTGAATATTGGGAGGGAGTGTTACAGGAAAGAAGATTGAGAGCTGCATAGCTACAGTAAACAAGTTCAGTAGCTCTGGATCCCAAGTATACCCGAAGTGTCCAGAGAGAAGGACATAAAGATCTTGCATTTGAAGAATTGTAGAAGGCTAAGTTTCCTTTGTTAGAAGACCCTCTCAGAAGAGGAAGAACCAACACCCGAGATACTGTCTTTCTAGGTATCCATGGTGCTCTTTTGCCACTGCCATGCCCTGTTTCCCAAATTTGTGGCCATTCTTCTATACCTCCTATCATCCATAATACTACCCTGTTACTGTGTAACGCCCTTACTCTTCACGGAGTAGCTTCTCCTACCAACATCAATTTTTAGGCTATTCCAATAACCCTCCCTATTTCAATGGTCATCCCTTGGGGTAATGCCATTGGGCCTCTTCAGCTAGGAGCTAATAATGACTTACCTCAAGTTTCCGAAAAGAACTTTCCAAAGTTCAATAGAGACGGGAAAGTATCCGTTGATGAGCATATTGCAACCTTCTTCACCGCATGCAACATTGTAAAACCTCAGCATGAAGACGTGGTAGTAAGAATGTTTGTAGAGACTTTAATAGAAAATGCTACTGATTGGTTTCAACATCTCCCTACGGGATGCATAACTAGTTGGAATGACATGAAGAACCACTTTGAAGCTCGCTATAAAAGTATAGAAGATGAGCACACACTTCTGACTCAGCTCACACAAATAAAGAAAGAACCTAGTGTTCCTATGAGGGACTTTATTGTGAGGTTTAACAAGCTGTCTAACAGGATTCCCACTGCTAGCAGGCCTACAGATGACAACCAAAAGATGTTCTTTATCAGTTCCATGCCTCCTGACATAAGTTTCCAAATCAAACAAGCACATGTGGCTAATTTACAAGCCACTCATACTCTAGCAATTGAGCTAGAGGATGACCTCATAGTTGGCAGGAAATGGAAGTGAGAAGTGAAAAGTGGTGCCTCCACAAGCTCTATTTATGATAGAACCAAAAATACTGAGGCAATGCTTCAGAAGTTTTCTAATGAGATGATTTCCCTTAAGAAGAAAATGGGAAAGTCTACCCCATCCTTTCAGCAACCTTACCAGGATATTCCCAGAAAACAACATGAAGTTAAATAGTTGCAGTTGCCACCTCCTCAGCAAAAGCTTGCCATTGAGGCAGCTAAAAAGAATAATATGTGAATTTTTCATCTGAGAACTGACCATGATGGTAATAGCTGTCTAGAAAATGAATAGATACATGCATCAAGCTTCAAGCAATGACTGACTATCAAATATCTCGAAAGTGAAGAAGATTATGCTCCCCATGGCGACTCTGGTAATTTATTTTTGGAGTATGAATATGATTCCGAAGTCAGAGGTTATTTCTTTGCCACCATGGATGGAATTTAAATGGAAGTGGCAACAAGAAGTCAGAGAGCTAAAATCTGGGAAAATCTTTTCCTTCCTAGAATATTGCACCTGGTCCTTCAGCTGGTGCACCCGGATCTTCTACTTCTTCATCTTGGAAGAAGGATCACTCAAATTTCAAAACAAATTGTAAGTCTCTATCTTCCTTTGATATAATTCAATACTGCAAGGATGTTAGAATCCAAGTGTCTCCCTTAGAATGTTTAAAAAATCATCCTACTAAACTTCAGAAGCATGTAGATTACTGTAAAAGTGATGCTAATTCCAGAATGCAACCTAATATAAATTCTATTGTTAGTGAAGAACCTCCTAGTAGTGGCCCTTTAAACGATGACGAACCTATCCTTCCCTTGCTCTTTCAATAAGAATTTTATTCAATCTTAGCCACTACTCCTGGCTAGAATCCTGACCCGTTCTATGTCTCCCTATTTGTTAATGGTCATAAACTAAGCAATTGTATTATTGACTCTGGAGCCTCTGATAATGTCATGCCTGCATCCATTGCTAAAGCCCTTGGATTGACCCTTACCAAAACCTTTGGCCATTGTTATTCAATGGATGCTACACAGGTTCCACTCCCAGGTTAGGTAAAGGATGCACAAGTTGCATTGGCCGCACACCCTGCAAAGAGAATGAAGCTGACCATCTTGGTAGCCAATATTCTGGCCAGCTTTGACATGCTTCTAAGTATAAGCTTTTGTAGAGACATAGGTGGAGAAATCAAGATGGAGTGGTCCCATGATATAATCCCAGTGGGTACTAAGAAGATAAAGCTGGAGCCTGAGGAAAAGGCCAAATTCACAATAATTAAGTCTGATGACCCTAAGGCACAAATCCTCTACCAGGAGATGGAATTTGGCAATTATATGTTGTTTTCTGATTTCAATCATCAAGATGAAATGCTAGAAAATAATAACAGTTAGGATATCTGGTACTTGGAGTTCAATGGCAGTTGTGCTACCACAAGATTGGGAGATGGCGTACTTCTTATTACCTCGGAAGGAGACATAATACAACTTTCTTATAAATTGTAGTTTAAGAACACTAATAACACAGTGGAATATGAGGCTTTGTTGCTAGGCATTGCTACTGTGAAGCAAAGAGGGGTGAAAATCCTTAAAGCACTAGGTGATGTAGGGTTGATAGTGAGGCAAGTTCAAGCGCAGTATGTAGTAAAAAATGTGAGACTGCGGAGTTATAGGAACAGAGTTTGGGACGAGATAGAGGACTTTGATGCCTTTTCAATCTAGGTTGTTCCAAGAGAGCAAAACACAAGACCAGATTTGTTGGCGACCTCAGCTTCACTTCTCCTCCCACATCCAAAAATAGGAGATAAGAAATACAAATTTGAAGTCCTCTTCAGGCCGAATGTTCCAGATAATGTGGAAATCTAGCAAGTCTTCATCAGTGACAAGCATATACAAGCTTTCATGGAAGGATTGGATTAGTTCAGCGATCAATAATTTGAAGGAAGTTCTAGTACCTGGAAGGATCTCTCTCCAGATAGCAAGAAGGAGTTGGAGCTTGGAGAAGAATAGTTAAAAGGTAACAAAATTCCTCGACACCTAATCTCCCTTGAAAAACTTTTTGATAGACACGATGCATATATTAGAAAATAAAGAGGTAGGAAAGGTGGTACCTTAGGGGTTTTATAGGGAATGAACATAGGCACTGAAAATAAACCTAAGATGGTAAATATTGGCAGTTGTTGCACAAAAAAGGAAAGAGAAAAGGCTAAACACCTACTCTCCCAATATAAGGATGTGTTTTCTTGGGGCTATGAAGACCTCAAAACTTTCCATAATGAAGACTTCAAGCACACGATCCCTCTCAAGCCTGAAGCTGTCCCTTTTTGGCAGAAGCAATGAAACTACAATCCTAAGGTTTCAGATGCCATTTTCAGGGAAGTTCACAAGATGTTGGAGGAAAAAATTATCTATCTCATACATCACTCTACATGGATAGCCAACATCATGCCCATCTGAAAGAATAATGGAGAAATCAAAATTTGTGTAGATTTAAAAAATTTGAACCAAGCTTCTTTGAAGGATAATTACACCTTACCCAACATGGATCATATACTGCAAATAGTAGCTAGATCCAAAATGATGTCCATGTTGGATTATTTCTCAGGTTTCAACCAGATTGAGGTGGACCCGAAAGATAAGTATAAGACAGCGTTCACCACTCCTTGGGGAATGTTTGCTTACAATAGAATGCCCTTCTGGCTTATTAATGCTAGAGATACCTTCCAAAGGGAAATGAATTCTTCATTTGCAAAGCTTTGGGATAGAATAATAGTTATATAATTGGATGATTTAACAGTCTTCTCTAAGAAGAGAGAAGATCATTTGAGAGATCTTGAGAAAGTACTAAAGAGTTGCAGAGAGCATGACATCTCTCTTAATCCCAAGAAGTCTATATTCTGTGTCACTGAAGGCAGACTGCTTGGTCATATTGTTTCCCATGAAGGAATCTGAATTGACCTTGAACACTTAAAGGCCATCCAACAATTAAACCTACCGGCAAGCAAATCTGGAACAAGATCATTCTTTGGGAAGGTAAACTTTCTTAGGCGTTTTGTTCCTGACTTTTCTGAGATTATGAAATGCATAATTTATATGATGAAGGGTAGTCAAAGTTTCAAGTGGAATGAATTTGGGAAAAAGGCCTTTGATTTAATCAAGCACGCTATAGCTAGAGCACCTGTGTTGGTGCATCCAGATTATACCAAGGAGTTCATATTGTACTTCTATGCATCAGCTCATACATTGTCTGCTATCCTAATGCAAGAGAACAATGAAGGGATTTAGGCACCTATTGCATTCATGAGCACTCCGCTCAAGAATCATGAATTGAGATATTCTCAAATGGAGAAGCATGCATATGCAGTGGTAAGGGCACTGAAGAATTTTAGATTCTATGTATTACATTCCCATTCTATTATTTATATTCCTCATTCTGTTGTTAAGAGCATTTTGACACAACAAGAAATAGGATGTAATACTAGAGGTGCATGGATAGTGAAGGTACAGGAGTATTATATTGAACTCAATCCAACAAAGCTGGTCAGAGGAAATGTCTTGTGTAAAATAATGGAAGAAAATTAGGAAATAGCTCAAGAGGAGGATTCTCTGAAGGTTTTAATGGTTAGTCTTCTTGATCCCTGGTTTTCCAACATCACCTATTTCCTTACTTATGGAGATTGCATGGAAGGATTGACATACAAACAAAGAAGAGATTTGAAGACCAAGACAGCCAAGTATATCATTTATGATGACCAGTTATATAAGAGGGCAATAGATGGAACTTTCTTAAGGTGTATGGACAAGCCACAACAAGAGAGATTGCTCCAAGAATTCCACAATGAGGCATGTGGTGGACACTTCTCATCTACAGTCACTACATATAAAATCTTGAGGCAGTGTTACTACTGGCCTAACATGTTTAAAGATTCCTACAAGTGGGTGGCCAAGTGTGATAAGTGCCGAATGTTTTCCAGCAAGCCTCAATTGGCTGCTCTTCCATTGAAGCTGGTTGTAGTAGAGGGTCCATTTCAGCAATGGGGGCTTGATTTCATTGGTCTAATAAATCCTCCCTCTACTGCAGGTCACCTATATGTCATAACTGCCATGGATTACTTTACCAAGTGGGTTGAGGCTAAGCCTACTAAGAAAACTACATCTTAGGTGGTCTGTGAATTTATCAAGGAGAATATCTTGGTAAGGTTTGGAGTGCCATTGAAGCTAGTAATGGACAATGCCACATATTTCTCTTCATTGGAGATTACATAGTTCTTCTACAACAATAGTATCCATCTTAGTCACTCATCTTATTATTTCCCTTAGGGAAATGGTCAGGCTGAGTCAAGCAATAAGAACCTGATTAACATAATGAAGAAACTAGTTTTAGAGAGTCAAAAGGATTGGCACAAGAAATTGAATGAAGCTCTATGGGTGTATAGGATAACACCTAAGCAAGCTATTAGGATTTCCCCTTTTGAGATGGTTTATGGAATTGAACCTAGTCTCCCACTTCCACTGGAGTTATCCATCTGCAGGCTATAGCAGGTAATTGAAGATCCAGTTTTCCAGAATGGTCTAGAGAAATGAATCATGTATCTGACCAAGTTGGAGGAAGAACGGGAAAATCTTGTTGACCACATCACTAATCATCAGAGGAGATTGAAAACATTCTTTGATAAGAACGCCAGACCAAGAAAGTTTATGCAAGGTGACTTGGTCCTATTATGGGATAAAAGGCACGAGTCCAAAGGAAAGCATCATAAGTTTGACTCACTTTGGAAAGGACCATTCAAAATTATGCAGGTGAACCAGAATAATTCCTTTATCCTAGCATATCCTTTTGGAGAGATTCTCCCATTCTCCTACAATGGCTAGGATCTGAAGCTCTACCAAATACTCAAGTGAAAGTAGGTAACCCCTACAAGTTAGTGTTAGTGTAGGTACATAGGCTTTCTTTGCGTTTCTCCTACTTTCTTTCCTTCTTTCTTAGTCTAGTTTAGTTTAGTTTCCTTTCCTGTTGTGTGTTTTCGTTTAGTCTGCCCGTTGTTTTTCTTGCCAGTCTTGTTGTGTGAAACCAGAGACTCTGGGTCCCTTCTCAGACATTGGTATGTCTAAGTCCCCAGTCAGAGCCAGCTATTGCCAAATTTTAGTCTAGGGTCTTTAGGTCCTAGGGGGTAAAATTGTTCTTTGGTGACCTAATTCTCATTCATCTTGAAACCTTCCCCTAATGTGCTTATCAGATAAATTATTTCCCTTGCCTATTTGAGCCTAGCAGGTTTTCAATGCTTCTGCTTCATTCAGTGTTTAGGTGATTTAGGTATGTCAGGAAAGGCGTGTCATAGCATCTTCTAAATGAGAAGTAGCCACCCTCGGATCTGTAATGCTCAATGTGTTTTTCTGAATGGTTAAACATGTACTTTGCATAAGTGATTCATAAAGATTTTGTTCATAAAAATAGTTTTTCAACTCTTGAAGATATCAAGTTACAAAGTAATGGTGGTGATCATGCAGCATCCAGAAAATTTGTTCTCAAAGGTGCAACTCTGACACAAGTGAAAAGAGAAAATAAGAGGTTAAGTGCTCCTAACGGAAAAGAAGTTGTTTAAGTGCCAAAAGGATAAAAGGTGAAGCCATGGGGATACTTTTCTGAAATAAAGAAAATAGGCTTACGCAAAAATTATTCTCTTATGTTCTTTTCCCACATAAGGCAAAATGGTCTAATGTTTAATCATTTCGGCATCGAAAGGAAAGTATTTTCTCTTTCCGCAAGACTAAGGATTTGTTTTGGCAAGTGACTAATCAAAATAAATTTCAGTGTAAGCTTGAGGATTTTGAAGCCATTATGTTCTCTGAAATAGGAAGTTTGAATAGTCATTGATTATCAAAATTAAATGCTAATCCTGCCATTGCGTCCATTAGGTCACCTTAATGTCATTTGTGTGGCACCAATGTTCAGATCTTAGTAGCTATTTCATCAGCATTCACCATCATTTTCTGCTCAACGTATTTGTATAGCAAGCCATTTGTCTTCACTCATGTTCTCAGTTTTATAGTAAATGGCAGTTAAGGCTTCTGGTTACAACAGATTAATTGGTATTGAGAGTGAATTCAAAGAATTTTTTGACACATCTCTAAGATTCTTTGATCTCGAATATTTACATAGAAGATTGAATTCTCATCCAATTCACCCTATTACACTGAAGCTCAAGGACAGCAGTCTGATACAAGCTGGAGGGTTTCCAATGGAAGTTCAAGCTCCTAATCTCGTCAGAGAATGTACAGAGAAATACGACCTGGTGACAAAGAAAATCTTGTTCCTAGATCAGTATATTTTGCTAATGATTGATAAAACCCTAATCCAATCCACTTTTGGCATTCTAGAAAAAGACGTGTATTACAACATCGACTTCGGTTCATCTGCATCTGTGTTCAATGAAAAGAAGACTCTAAGGAGAGAAGACATGCAGAAGACCTGGTTCCAGACCCCTTGATCAAAGAAAAGTAAGATGCTGAAAACTCTCTTTAGAACAACTCTAAAGAGGGAAATTATTGATATTCTGGCCCTGCTGACCATATTGGATGGAAAACCCGAGATCTTGGATCACGTTGAACATAATTTCTTCCTTGTTCAGGATGTCTGTGCAGAAAATATGTTCATTGATTGGGAAGAAATCCTATGTGAGAAGCTAGAACCCTAGATGAGCTCTTGTCAGGGATTCAAATAGTTCTACATGTCTTAATACTTAATCTAAGCTCTGGCGACTTAGCACCTATGGCCTGACCTACCAGCAATCCAAAATTTTGACAACAACACCAAAATTTATGATTTCTACATGAATCTACAATTGCATCAGAGCTTTGAGGAGTATACTATTGTGAATGATGCATTCACAATGAGAATCTGTCGGTAACTTCAAGGTTGCCCAGAAAGAAGATTCTTGCCAAAGGCCATCTCAACAATCAGTCAGTATGGATTCTCTTTCATCCAATTCTTGAGTTTCTCTTATCTTTAGATAGGAGCCTTCTTAGATTTCCTAAGAGATTGCCCCAGTATCCTGAAGATAAGGTGGTCTTGGTGGAGCTTTGTTGACAGATATTGGAAGTGAACACTCTGTGTTCAACTGTGAAGAAGATCGCTGGAATTTCCTTCCCCGTGGTTGTTGATCCATATTCCTTTGCATCCAGATCTGATGCCTGGAATCTGGCAAAGAGATTTGAGGATAAGATCAAGCTACTTGATTATGAGGTTCTTAGGCCTCAATATGATCCTATGGGTTTTTTTAGAGATCACTTGAAGCTCAAACATGCCTACATACATGTCCCATATATAGAGGATTTTTGGGCCAAGTGTTTTAATGAGTATCAAACACGGGAGAAATTGTGGTCCCATTTAACTTTGGATGAAATTACAATGTATAATAATGTTGTTGTGTATCTAATCTTGTAGATGACGGCCTCTTCATGCATCCTTCATCCTACAACCAGATCAAGGTGTTTCCCATTTCTTCCTCTCCACCAACTGGTCCAGTGGTTGATTCATTGGAGCTTCTCATGAGAGGCATTATCAAGAGAACCAACAAGTGGGTGGAATGGACCACAACACGATGGAAAATAACTTCTGGTGCAGGTTCATTCAGAGGAATGAATTCAGGTGCTGAGAAATCAACTTCAGCAATTACTTCTTCTATGGTGCCATCAATTTTAGTAGGTGCAGCACAATTCATCGGGCAAGGAGGTGACCAGCCTCCAAAGAAGAATGTCCCTATCACTCTGACGTACGGAGATGGTTCACTCCCAAAAATTGGAAATGAAGAGGAGAAGAAATAAGATAAGGATAAGGAAAAGAAGAAAGAATAAGAGGTGTCTATGACCAGGCCTCCCTCACCAGTTCCACTCATCACTTTGGATAGCATAAACCCCATGGATGGTTAGGACTCCTCTCAGTTGGTAAACACTCTGGCCCTTTCAGTGACTAAGCTTGCCTCTTTCCATGTCCCACCTATGGACAAGTAGAATCCTCCAGTGGCCCGGAAGCTCTTTGATCCTACAGCTCTTCAGTCTACAATAAAGGTGTTATCCACAGACTCATGGTTGGAAGAAACCATTGAGAAGAAGAAGAAATGACATGAGGAAGCCATTTCTTCAAAGGTCCTGATCCTTAAGGCAACCTCATCTCAGCCACCAGTGAAGAAGGTAAAGAAGCAAAAGTCTGTGGCGGCCCTTTCCCATGATTACACAACTGCGCATATGTTAATGGAAATAGCAGAGCCATAGAAAGAAGGAAAGTTTCATGAACTTTCAGCTCAAGATTTCAAGATAAAAATTGTGGACCTAGGAGTGTTGGTGCATGATTCAATGGTGAACATCCAGAAAACCACCAATGAGTGGATTGAGGACAGGTTAGAAGAAATTTGAGTAGATAAGGAAGTCCTCAAGTCTACAAATAAGGAACTAGTTGAGTATATTAAATCTTCTCTTGGTAGTACTTCATCTTCTCAGTTTAACCCCAATGCGGAAGAAAATAAGAACTTGCTACTGAAGCTACAGCAAGAGAGATAGTTTGGGAAAATTGGCAGAACATGGATAGAGGCAATGAAGGTTCAAGGCCCCATTTTCATCGAGAATTTGGGGAAACTTCTACTTGATGAAGACAAGTTGAAGGATACAACATCAAAGCACTAGGAGACCATTTATAATGCATCTACTGGATTGACAAAGCAACTAGCCACCTTGCAGGAGGTCATTGTTATGAAGATGAGTGTTGCAATCTCCAATGGCATCCTTAAGACCAGACAGGAGCCATTTTTTCATTGAAGGAAGTCTCTAGAGTTTGTTATTGAGAGCTCAAGTAGATCAGCAAATGAACTCAAGACTATGATTGAGTTAGTGCAAAAGGAGATGGACAAACTTTTTGAGTTTTTGAAAGTTTTGCACACAGAATCTAAAGTTTCCAGAAGTGATAAGTTGGTGAATACAGAGTGAATGAAAGCTAAGTTTCTTTCTTTCATAGATGAGATTGAAAATCTAGCTAGCTTCCAAGTGTTGAGAATTAGTGTTCTCTCCGTGATAGATGCAGCGATCAAAAAAGAATCGGAGAAGCTCCAATCCCAGATTGCTAGGTTGGACAAACTGACAGAAATGCATGATTTTTGGATGATTCAAGCTGACAATATAATCATTCTGAATGCTTAGGAATTGGACAAGGTAATGGATGCAATGAAGGCTTACTGAGGAAAAACCATTACACAGAAGAAGGCATAGAATCTGTTGACATGTGTCGTCTTCCCAATTTTTGTATATTGTAGCCATTTTGGGCATTTTGTCAGCTTTGTCAATTTTTGTAACCAACCATGTTTATTATTAGAATGTTCCTCTCAGAATATTGAAAAGAGGCAATCATTATTTTAACGGGTCCTTTTGGAGAAGACCTATATATGTTAATTTCTGTAAAGTAAATAAGATCAGCAAAAATTACTTTGGGCGAACCCCTGTAGCTAGGACTACTGTGTGACTCTAAGTTTGAAGTGATTTTTGTTGTTCATCTTAGTTAGTTGTGTGCTTTTTTGAATGAGGATGATGATACTAGAAATTGAATGAATATTAATGAACCAGGTTTTGTTATTTTCATTCAGTGGATTCTATGTTTACTATCTTCAACATAAGCACTCTATTTTCTTTTCATTGCACATCTTAGTATAATAGATTTTTTCTCAAGGGTTTGGGAAGAGGGTTAATAGAGAATGAGACCAAGATAATCTGGGTATTTTCGAAGTTTCACAATCTTAGTAATCCGAGAATTGCATTGTTACACCTTCTTTCTTCATCTCTGCTAGTAGATGGTAGTTTGCATTCATCCCGCACTGCATAATAGTTTGCATTTCAAATTGCATGTCATTGAGTAACTCCCCATTCATTTCCTGAGTTGTTTAAAGCTTTGAACAACTTGATTGAACCTCTTCTCCTCTCCGGTTAAGAGCATACCCCTAAAAACTAAAAGAGAAAATTCATTTCATATCTTTCACATAAGGGATACTGTACCTTTCAATTCAGGGGTCATTGATAGATTCCTACCTTTGACCCAGTCTATGGTTACTTTTTCTACATAAGCCAGCTTTGGGTATTTTCAAGATTCATTGTATAAATCAAATTTAAAGTAGTCAAACCGTAAACCAACAGGGCCCATTAATGTATCCCAAAACACATTAATGTATCCTAGGACACATTTATATATGTATAAGAAGACCTTAGGGCCCCTTAGGAGATCTAGGACCCCTTAATACATCCTAAGACCCATTAATGTGTCTTAGTCCCCTTTAGGACCACTTAAGATAACCTAGGACCCATTATTGTATTCCATGATGCCTTAGAACATATTAAGACACATAGGACCACTTAGAACCCCTTAATACTCCTATGAAGCATTAATGTATCCGAGGACCCCTTAAGAGATCTAGGAGAGAGTAATGCCGACTTGTGGAAAATTGTAATGTCGACTTGTGGAAAATTGGTATAAAAGAGAGTCTAGGTTGATGTTTAGAGAAACATATGAGGAGATAGGTAGAGGATGGAATAGTAAGATGATAAACTAAAAGATTCTAAGTTGATGCAGATAGTTGTAAGTAGGTAGAAAGAAATAGAAGATTTCTTAGAGGCTTGCGAGCACAAGTTTAGATCTGGTTTTCTTCCACTTAGCTATAGAGTAGAATGGGAGTGTTGGATCCTATGATATCTTGTTGATATTATTGTTGTTTGGACCTAACCAAGAAGGCCTTACAACCTGACATGTTTCATGTAATTGAATCTGAAAATGAATTGATATAAGTTGTTATATCTTTGTGTTGCTGAGTTTCTGTTGTTGTCTTGTTATTTGATCACTTAACCAATATTACAAGTCGGGTCTCAATAAAAAATATATTTAATAGTGAAAAGAGTAAGTACATAGTCGTCGCTCTTACATAACCAAACATTGCTATAGTTCAACTACTCTATTTTACTATTATGTTGTTGTCGACTATCTTCAAATCTCTCTAACTCTCTGTAATCGTCACCAAAATCAAATTGATCTTAGATGTAGGTCATAGATACCCCATAGTACCTTCCTCTAAGCTTTATCATCATAACTAATAGATCTTGATCTTTGATACCCAAAGTAACTCTGTATTTTTTCTTCAGTACTTAGTCGATTCCAGAACTGAATCATCAAAAATTAACTTCAAATCAATCGATCAATATGATAAATGTGTTGGCATAAATGAAAACCAAAAAGTGATACATAACATACAAAAGTCCAACAATCTCTCCCTTTGGCATTAATTCCAACACTTAAAAAAAATGACTAAGTGTTCCAACACAAAAATTGTCTCCCTTCTCTTCCTCTTCTTTTTTGCTTCTCTCTTCTCCCTTATACATTTTTCTTCTCTCTTCTTATTCATTTTTTTCTCCTCTCTTCTCCCCCTTTGACAACAATGGAAAAGGTGCATAAAATTAATACAACTAGTGCTTGCTCACCATTTTTTAGAATATCTTAAAAAGAATCTTCCAAGATCTTCACTTCTGCGCTCCATGATTCAACCAATAGTTGACTAACATTAATTAGTTCATTAAGTGTATATGATGATGTCTCTACTGATTTAAACTCTATAGGCATAGATTTTTTTAGTGATTATGATTTCTCCATATCTGATAGATGTACTTCAAGAATTGATATTTTAGGAGTGATTAAACTCTTCACCAAACCAAATATTGACATGACTCTCCCTTTCTCTATATCCAATATATTCAGCTTATCCAAAATTATCGTTACCTCTCTGTCCATTTCCATTACTGATTGTGAGGAGGTCTCACAATTTTCCATCATACTATTCAAGGTTTCCCTATCCTTAGAAATAATGTCTTCAATGTTATAAACATGTCTGATTGGTTTCATGCAATAATTGAATAGTATCCTACCATGTGCAACACAACTCTTAGCTTTTGCTATAACAGGTTTCAAAATACCCAAGTCCCATGAAATAGAATGGAAAACTTCCATCAATTTCTTATCCAAGTAGCTCTTCTCTACCTTTTCTTCTGTGATCTTTACTAGGTTCTCATATTGACCATAAAAATTTTCAAGTGCTAACTTCAAGTTTTCTACATCATCTATGCTTTGGAAAATAATAGGTACTGGAAGAAATTTGTTCACAGTATCGATTTCTCTAGACATTACCTTAGTTTTCTTGTCACTTTTCTGCTTAGATCTCTCCTTTTCTTTAGTGAGTGCAGTGAAGGATAGACTCACAAAATCATCCTCATCCATATGATCAACATCAAAATCAATAGGTTTGTATTTACTTACCAACAATAAGATATAAGATGTCTCAGTTTCATTTTTTACTTCAACTTTTTCTTCTTCTTATTTCTGCTCCATTTCTTTATGTTCTTCCTATCTCTGCTCTTCTTCTTTCTGTTCTTCATCCCCAACCACTGTATTGTCAATATTTCCTTCAAATGGATCCTTGTCATCATGTGAAGTGTCAAGAGTCACAAGCACACCATAAACATAGAAATCTGGTCACATATCATCTTCTCTCTTTTCAACACTTGCCTTAGCTATTTTGGAACTCTCTCCCATTCCTAAAGGTGTAGGAATTATAGGTTTAAGAGGTGGTGTCTTCTTAGGAATAGTACTCATTATTATATGATCCAATTCTCTCTGAGTCTCTTCAGTAACTTACTCATATTTTCTTGCAATAATCTTCACTAACCTTGCCTTGGTCCTCAATAAAGGTTTCATTTCACCAAATATTCTATCTCTCTCTTTTGCATAGAAATTACAAGTAACATTTTATCAATTGCTTGATTTCTAATAGTATCATCTTCAATATGTGCTAACTATTTTCTTATTTCTAGTCTCCCATACAAATCTTCAGGTACACTGCCCTCTATCTCTAACAGGTTTTTCTTGAAAAAAAGTAGGTGATTTACTATAATATTTTCGATCATAAGTTAATCAATTTCCTCATACCTATCATAGTACTTTTTTTTATTGTAACTAGCTTCCCTTGCTCAATAGCTCTCTTCTCAATCATCTTTAAGTATAGTTTCCATACTTATCTATCACTTTCAACTTTCTTCTCTTCTCTCTCAGTCCTTTGTACTTTAGGTGGTGAATCTATTTTGGTGCATCTAGTGCTTCTCCGAGGTGCAATCTTAACTACTTCTTCTTGTGATGTTTTCAGTGGTGTTGAAGGGGTGGTAACATCAATAATAGTAGAAGGTAGATAATCTACCATCACAACTTTAGGATGTGGAAGTGTTGCAGTAGCAGTACTTGCCAATCTAGAAGAACGTTCTACTAACTTCTTCTTTACTTCCTTCAACTCTTCCTCTAGTCAATCCCACCTTAATACCACATTCATGAATAATGTTGTCTACTTTCCTTTTCCTCAACCCTTTGGTCTTCTCCTCTCTTACTTTAGCTGCTTTTTCTTCATAAGTTCCCCATCTCTCCTCAGATGTATCTACTTCAGATGCCAGAACATGTTCGATTTGCATAGTCAATACTTTTGAACTAACCTCATATCTCATAGGATAACACCATTTATTCCTAGGAACAACTGCTTCAAAACATACACAGTCTGTCTCAACCATAAAACATCTTGTGTCCTTATATTTTTTAACTAAGTCATTAGGAATCATGTATCTCTCTTTCATTTGCCTCTGAAGAATCTTAATCATACCAAATAGTTCTCCATCAACCCATGTTCTATTCTTCCTTCTATAACTCTATGAAATCCGGATACCAGTAGGTATCCCTTTTCTCCAACCACTTGGGTGCATGGCTGGAAACTTATGCTCAATGTGAATGTACATATGGACTAGTAATGAACCAAATCTAATGGTTTTGGACTTTTCTTTCTTTATCAACTTGACATTTTCAAAAAATTATTGTGCCAATATTTCACATAGGTTATATCTATTATTTTCTTTCACCATTCTATAAGCCATCATAATGACTCCTACAGACACAGGATTAGGTCTACTACTATAGTAAAACTTGTAACCAAGTATCATAGAAATAAATCTCACATCCTGTAGATAAATGTCATTCACTATCATAGCTTGCCTATCCCATTTTGAGTGTATTAGGGTTTCAACTTGCTTCTTAACATGCTTCTCTACCACAAGGATGATTCCAATATTATCCATTTCAATGATCTCATGTATTAGTTGACTACAAATATTCACAGGTTGTTCACCTATCTAGATAAACTGATCATGAACTCTACTTAGTAATATCTTAAACCATTCCTCTTCACTGAATTCGTATAAGTCCAAAATTTTCATAATGTTTAACTGATCTACATGTTTGAACTCATCTCTCATTTTTCCATTATCATTCATGTACTCCATTTCAATAGAAATATCATCGATACCTAGTATGTCATACTTGCAATGAAAGTATGACCTAATGTCTTCTATATGCAAAACGCTATATAGTGTCTGGGAAAATGCTCCTCCAGTGTCGTCTTCACACAAATTAAAAGGATGTTTCTTAAATTTGTACCCAAGTCAATCCACAACATCGTATATCACAGGTGCATCCATATTTTTTGTAGATGTAAATTATGTAAATACCTTTTACACATTGAATTCAAAGTATTTGCTTTGATCGATCATGCAAAGTAAATGCTAGATAGTCTAAATCTCTCTACTCTCTGATCTCCTTAGGTCACTGCTTGTCAAATAGTAGGGAAATAGATAACCATCAGGTACTTTATACATCATTAAGTATTAAAAAATTACATTAGCTAATACTTTCAAGTCATTCATAAATCTCGAGATCATAATATATACATTGTCTGATGTTGCGCTCTTAGATATACGTTCCATGATGTTAGCCAATATTATACCTAAGCATGCTAGAGTTTAATCCATATAATCAGGGGATGCATATATTCTGTTGTGCTCATCCAATGTTCCCCCTAAGGCCATGCTTGACCAATTAGGTTGATTCTTCTTTGTTACCATCAAGAGAAGATCTAGTAGAATCTACTGTCTCTCCTTGAACCAATATCTCACTTGTCTCTTTGATTTTCCATATCTTACCACTGCTGCTATCTTCTAATTTCTTGAAACGACTATCAAAATAACTCTTGAGTTCTACAATAATTTTACCAATATCATTTTCATTCTTCTTTTTACTCATAGGAGATGGTAATCTTCTATTAATAACTTCATTATACCTTCAAAACTTTGCTATATGACCTAGATTGTTGCATTTGTAACATATAGGAGGTCTTCTATCCTGATTTACTTGCATCTTACAATAATTTGCAATGTGTCCAATGTTATTGCATTTGTAACATGTAGGCTTCACTATAGGTTCTCCTCTATTGTCTTTTCTATATCTAGTTTGATTGAGTTTCTTGCATTATGTCTTCTTGTTCCCATATGCATTATAATTAAAACAATAACCAAAAAAGGTTTTGAAAGGGGCATTACCTCTGTAATCTTTTTTCATGTGTCCAAACATTTTACACCCAAAACATCTACCTCTGAAAGGTATGATCTTTTCTTTAGGTTCTTCAAGAGTAGGTTTTTCTGCATCAATCTTCGCATTTGATTTCTCTTCTTGATTCTTGGAAATTTCAGCTTCATTGAAGCCAATGCAAGTCATATCTCCTTTAGGTTTCTATCTATCTCTTTGTTCATCGATCAAGTCACTGCTCATGTGAAGTTTCTCAATGTGTTTCTTTGTCTCAAAAAGTTCACTCTTTATGATCTGATTGTATTTCTCTAATTCTAGATATTTGTTCTTATAATGGTCAGCCTTATTTTTCATTTGTTCCTTCAGAACATTCATATTTTTCAAAGCTTCTTCAATCTTGTTTTTAGCATCTTTTTCTTGTTGAAACTCTTTAGCAATTGCTTCATTCTCAAGCTTCAAAGTGTCATTCTCTTGTTCAAGTTGCTTTCTCTGATCTGAATTGTCATTGTCTAAATCTTCTTTTATCTAAACCATAAGATCTTGTCTCTGATTTCTAGAGATTTCAAGCTGGTCTTTAAGTTTCTTGATGAACCCATCAGCTCTCCTTAATTTGAATCTCAAGTCACCATTTTTTTCTTTTTCTTTATCAAGGTCTTCAAGTGCAACTTCAAAGTTCTCTTGCAAATTATCTGAATCCATTATGATCTCCCTTAAGCTGTTAAGCTTTCTCTCCAAGGGCCAAAAGCTCTGATACCAATTGATAGGATTAAGTAATATTGAGAGGGGGGGTGAATCAGTATTATAACATTTAAAATAAAATTTTAACCAAGTCCACATAAACCATAAGTGCATACTAAAATCAAAGGAACATAAACAAATAACACAGAACTCATAACACCATTATTTGTTGTTGAGGAAACCCTGGCCAAGGGAAAACCCCGGTGGGGATGGTACCCACAAGCATGCACTAAAGTATAATGTCCATGTTAGGAGACCTAGCCCTATTAGGAGCTGAATATTACATAGTAAAATTCCTTGTTAGAGGAATACAACCCTGTTAAAGGTATACAACACCCTGTTAGGGGCCAACTAAGCTTACAGCTCTTACAACAAAACTTATGTTACAAAGTGTTCTTCAATAATAAACAAAAACAAGCATCTTCAATGCTTAGATGGTTCCAGTTATAGTTCACCAATGATCTATGTCATCCTCTTCTCTGCCATTCTTACATATACATACTCGCTCATCAATATACCATATCACATTCCATCCATTCCATATCTTTTATCTATAAAAATTCTTCATATATATATATATATATATATTCTTATTACTAAGTCGGCTCGCTTAACCAATATTACACAATCGACTCTCAATACAAAATATAATTAATAGTTCAAAGAGTAAGTACATAGACCACGCTCTTACATAACCAAAATATAGATTATCCACTATCATAATCCAACTTATCTTGCCAGGATTCCACGTCATACTCCCCAAATCATCGCTACAATTCAACTGCTCTGTTTTGATGTTCTATTGTTGTCGCATGTCTTCAAATCTCTCTAACTCTCTGTAATAATCACCAAAATCAAATCAATATTATATGTAGGTCATATATACCCCATATTATCTTCCTCTAATCTCTCTTGTCATAACTCACCGATCTCGATCTCGATATTTGATACCCAAAGTAACTCTGTATTTTTGCTTCTGTACTTAGTTGATTCCAGAACTGAATCATCAAAACTTAACTTCAAATCAATCGATCAATATGCTAGATGTGTTGTCATAAATGATAACCAAAAAGTGATACATAAAATACAAAAGTGATCACTTGCCAAAAAAATGAAGTTACTGAGAATGAACCTGAGGTGGAGGGTGTGACTCTCTTGCTTAGGAGAACTTTGCTACTCTCAAAGAAAGTTGATTCTTGTCAGAGGAAGAACTTGTTTAGGATTGTGTATAAGTCTGGTGGTAAATATTGTAAGGTGATTTTTGATGGAGGAAGTACTGACAACCTAGTTGCTAAGGAGATGGTTTAGAAACTTGGTTTGAAAAGGTTGAGGCATCCTTGTCCTTATAGGATAAGCTAGTTGAAAGAAGGTCATGCAGTAGAAGTGAAAGAGAAATGCATGGTGATTTTCTACATTGTTAATTATATAGATGAAGTATTATGTGACATTGTCGAGATGAGTTATTATCATGTTTTACTTTGGAGACCTTGGAAATATGATAGAGAGTCTACTCATGACTGTAAAAGGAATTTTTTTACTATCCTAAAAGATGGATAGAGGTCAACTTTGATTCCTTTGAAGGATGAAGATAAATAAAGGAGGAACTTGAGCATTGGTAGTAGATCTGAGATGATTGCAGGGGTTGGTGCAGGCATTCAGATTCATAAATCTAAAAGTACTTTAGAGAGTACGAGTGGAAAAAGGAAGCAGAAGAAGAACCAAGGGAAGAGTGTGTATCTTGAGGACTTGAAGGACATATATATAAAAAAATAGTTTGGGATCTACATGTTGAATCACAACAGATGTTCGTCTAGCTGCTAAGAACATATTTTTGCATCTGGCGTGTCTGATGCAAGAGAATCCTAGGGTAGTTGGAAATCATGTGTCACCAAAAACATGTTTTAGTTTGATTTTGATTTGTTGCTTGGAAACTCGATAATCTAGTCGGTAACTGCCTTGGAGTTCCTTGTTGGAGTGCTTGGTTACCTATTGGATCAGTTACTGGTGGCTCAGTCTCAGTGACTGGTCACTCGGTCTTGATTACCGAGTGGTTTTTTGTGTTATTTCTTAGTGGTGTCTATTCGGTGGAGCTCAGCTCAAATATGCCTCTCACCGAGTGGTCTGGTTTTGGTGTTCTTGATCACCGATGGGGTTTATGATATATGTTGGGTTATCCGACTAGTGCATTTCATTTTTGGTTGTGTGTGGGAGTTTTGAGGACCTATATCTTGTTTAGTTCACTCTCCTATGTAGATTTAATGATCGTTGGAGGCCTATTGATGGATAACACATTGTTTGTGTGTTTCTTGATGCTGACTTGGGTTTCTTTATGTTATTTCAATTGTCATACCAAATTGTGGCAAATTGGTATAAAAGAGAGTCTAGGTTGATGTTTAGACAAAGACATGAGGAGATAGATAGAGGATGGAATAGTAAGATAATAAGCTGAAAGATTATAAGTTGATGCATATATTTGTAAGTGGGTAGATAGAAATAGCAGATTGCTTGGAGGCTTGTGAGAATAATTTTAGATCTAGTTTCCTTCCACTTTGTTATAGAGTAGACTGGGAGTGTTGGATCCTGCGAGATCTTGTTGATGCTATTATTATTTTGGCCCTAACTGAAAAGGCCTTATAGCCCAACATTTTGCATGTAATTAAATTTTAAAATGAATGTGAATTGATATAAGTTGTTATATCTTTGTGTTATTGATTTTCCGTTGTTGTCTTGTTGTTGGCTGCAAGTTTGGATAGTCCTTTATTAGATCCTCCAAGTTTGACTGCATCAGATCAGTTATGATTTACATCACTAGATGATTTCAAACCTCAATAAAGTAGCTACCCTATTAAAGGATTTACAAATAAGAGCCTATTAAATTTCACCCTATTAAGGGATTTAACCTTCTGCTACTATTAGCGAACAACAAGATATGTTGATCTATAGAATGGCACTGATTGCCTATCATATCTTTTTTTCTCTTTTACTTATTGACACTATATTGATCTCTGCTCCTTCAATTCATGATCGCCCAATATGAAAATATGATTGCAACCCTAAATAAAATGATTTAGTGCTCTTTATATGGACTTTCATTAGGTCACACAAGACCTAGAACTTTCCATCACAGTTGGCTCAAAAGATTAGCCAACCTCCTCAAAATCAGTGTCAACAACATCCAATATATTGTCCTCAAACGTATTCCCAATATTAAAATTAATATGCTAGCCTTAGATCCACTACCTTAATAAAATATTCATATGAAACTCTAATTGGTAATCAAATAGGTAAATTGCCTTCTCACTCAAAACATAATTCATTCAAAACTTGAGATAAACTATTACGGTTGGAATAATGGATTCCACATACCATATAAATATTGTATCTCTGATCACAACATCTGAATCTTTCCTCAAATCAATCCCTACCACAATCTATGTCTAATATTGTTCTTCCTAGACACCAGTCAACATACATATTTGATCTTCCCTTTACCGATCATGAACAGTTCTTATCAATCACCAACATCATGATAACTGAATACATTGCCATCAAGGACAACCAATTATGCATCCACTCATGACCACTCTGCATATCTCCTCCAAAACTATCATAATGAAAATAATACATAGAGGTGGTGAAGCAATGAACAATAGAGGGAGGTGACAACCTTAGAACAATTTGCCATAAATTCACCACTCCCATTTTTTCCTTCCTGCAATCTCCAGAACACATTTATCAATATATTATACAAATTGCCATCAAAATGTGGTTACTCGAGGGCACAATTTATAATTTTCCAAGGGTTTTCCTACAACAAATTCATTTGAACCTCGCACAGGGTTGTGTTGTCGGTAAGATCTAATCGTCCTCCAATTTTCATTCATATTTTTTTCCTTAATTAAATTTGTAAATATTTTATTCATTTGAGGATGGAATCGGGTGAAAAACAAAATGCTAACATGAATTTCACCAGATTCATAAAGTCAACTATTCAAATTTTTGTAGTTCAATGGAATCATTTATGTTCTAAATGAGGCAGAATTTTTGTGATTCAAGACATCTACAAGAGAGTTAATCTGCACAAATTATAGAAAAATTGTAGAATTAGTATGGATAACGTTTGATGAAATGAAGATCGCTGAAATATTCAAAGAATTTTCTTGATTTTGAGGATGCAAATTTATTAGAGGAAATGGATAATGGTATATCACATTTTACTGGATGAAGTGATTGCTGTGGATTTTTGAGATTGCATTTAAAATGTACCTTCTTGGAAGAGTTTTGAGTTTTCTGGATTAATCTGTCTATACCTGCTAGCTGCTGACGTTCCTAGTTTCATAGTGGGTCATATGAGAAAATAAACCTATGTTTTGGGGAGGATTATAGAAATAAATTTACATAAAGAAGGAATTAGTTACATGTGTCTTAAGATTCATGGTGGTTTCATCTTAAGGGAAAATAATCATGTTGTTTGGGATAGAGAGAGAAAATAAATATGTTTAACTAGGCCATAAATCATGACATTTTGGGTGTCATATTAGAATCATCATTAGGGAATAGGACCCAATTTCTTAGGGAGAGAGATAGAAGATAATATGGTTTAATGATATATTAACTAATAATGTTTTGAGTCTCCTAGTGGGTTCGTCATCTGGGAAAAGATACCTATTGTATGAGGAGAGATAGAGAAAATAATCTACTTAAATATATGTTCAAAGCCATTCATTACCAACATATTGAGTCTTATAGAGGATTTTCAATTAGGGAAAAGAATCCTATTACTGAAGGAGAGATATATAAAATAAATGTTCTTAAATAGACATTGCTTATTGAAATTTTGTATAATAAGCATTATGCCTTCACCAATGAAATTTTTACAATATACTTACTTCATGCATTCAAATGGCTGAAAAATTCCTATAGTTGTTTACGTTTGATGTCATCAACAGTAATGTCATCTTTTGATTGGAATTTACAAGGTGGTTAAGAGCTTGCAAAATTTGCTGAAAATATAGTGAACTTCAATCGTTGCATTAATCATAATGGAGTGCCTTCATATTTTATTGTTGGGAGTGCTTGTCAATTTGTGCCTTTGGAGAAAAAAATTTGTGTGGAAGAATCTGATTTGGTAGTTGTAAGGCCAAATTGAGTCATTAGTGACATCTTGGGTTGTGTGGGGATGTAGGTTGGTGTGAATAATGCAACATGAAGGAGTATTGGAGTTTTAGCATTGGGGATACCTGAAGGTTGTTGCAAAAGGACTTAAAATACATTTCATTTAGTCTATTCTAGTGATTTTATTTTCAAGATTTTCCTTCTTCCCCATATGAAAAAGAATTTGAGCTTCAATTTAAGAGATTCTTAATGACATGCATAATAGTAATAGTAACAAACTAGGTAGCTACAATAATAGTTTGTCGTTCAATTGTAATTGATATTTTTGTCCACTTTCTTCTGGGATGTTCGTCCTCTACTAGGAAACATGAACAAACCCCTTGGTCTATGTACAACATCAATTGTTTCTTCCAATGCAAGGGTTATAGATTTTTTTCATTTTACTTTGCAAATGGCTCTCGATTGTTTCCCTATTGACTAGCTCTCCATGTGTCTAAGGGGGAGCCCCCACTTTTTTTAATGTTGTCAGCATGTGAAAAAATTATCAAGAGCGATTCCATTAGGGGGAATATATTGTTGGAGTGACCCGAGTACTTGCATATGTTATTCGACAATTGGAGATCACAACCACCATTTTGTTTGTTGCCATTACTTTCTCCTCCTGTGAGGATTCTTTATATATCGTTCTCCTTCTAAATCTAAAAAACACAAAAATAGGTTTGAATGATTTGTGTCAATTACATAATCATATTTTGAAATGAGAAATAAAAACACAAAAGCTTCAGACATATTGTAAGCCTAGTTTTGTGAAAGTGGCTTAGGGTGCAGTCTTATAGAGGGGCCTTCCTAAAAGAATTATGTTGCTAAGAATTTTTAGGATTAATTTAAATTAGGAGGTCCTATGAATTTTCTAGTAGAGTTCATGCTTAAATATATTTATTGATTTTAGATTGGAATATAAGTTACCATTTTGGTATAAAAGGTAAGTTAATTATTATTTTTTGTATTTTTTCCCCTATCTTTTAGAGATCAAATTTGGGTGAACAAGAATAGTTTTGTATTGTATGATAAATAGAATTAATTTTTTTTAATATTTGTTTACAATTCTATCTGTTATAGGCTCGTGACTTTAGTATCTTATGCACTCACCACTTTAGATTCTTGAACAATTCTTATTTTTATCATCCCTAATTTGTTTCAAGTTGTTTTCTCTAGCAAAACAAAGTCCTTTTTATTGTAATATTTTCCCCAACTTGCATTAAAATTTTCTCAATCAAAATAATCATTTATTTGTGCTAAGGTACAAGTTCTCAAACTTGTATACATGCATTTTTTTAATAAATCAAAGTTTTTTTTGCTTTACATGTATGTGTTAATATTGTAGCAATATTGGTTTTGAAAGTCCTATTTTAAGCAACACAATTATTTAGAAAGATGTCTAATTTATATGAAATAAAATATTATGTAGATTATTAATTATTTTGATTCTTTTTATTAAAAAAATATAGAAAAAAGTAGATATAGATTGTTAAACATACATACATAAATACATAAGTGCATACATATATACAATATTTGTTTTTGTTACATATTATATAAATGAATGATTTTTCAATGATGATATTAATTTAGAAACGTGTTTTCACATAATAAATAACTCACTATATATTCCTAAACTAAATTATATTATTTTGTTTCAAAGAAACACATAAATAAGTGTGCCTTGTATCAAACAAATAGCATGCTCCTATTTCTTGGAACTATTGTGTTCAACATACATTCCTTTTAAAAAAAATAAGAACAACCAAATCTTAAGAAATATTTTAAATTAGTGAGATATAAAGTCTCATCTTAAATAATTAGATTAAAAATATTGCAAATTAAACTAATGTATCTTGTACATATCAAATTATTCTCTCATATATTAAGTTATATATAGCTTCTTATACAATTAAATTTGTCACAAAATACCTCTGAAATATTTTCTACAGTAGACTAGCACCAAATTTATAGTGATACATATATTCATTTCAATTCAAAATCCTTGTAAGGTATCAAAAATCACTTGCATACTATAGATGGAGATATAAAGCTTAATCAATGGAAACATCAACAACCACTCAGATAGATACAATGAACATTTGTAGTTCATAAATTATCGTAGACCAAGGGTCCCAAGAATATTCTCAATAACCAGTTTACCCCATGAAGAATGTAAATAGAAGAAATTGGAACCCTAAGATATTCTATAGAAAAATTTAAAGATATTCCTCAATCACTAGTGCAACCCATGAAGAATATAAATAGAGGAAATGGATGCCTTTAAAATATTTCATGGAAAATTTAAAAATCTTGGGCAAAATTTTGAGAGCATTGATCTCTTGGGAGGGGCAATCCAAAGTCCTCCAACTTCGCATTGAACTCAGAATCGAGCAGAATGTGGGGTGAGCTTAAGATTGGCGTCGTTGCCTATCTTTATGACCAAATCTCTTTCATGTGTAGTCAAACAATATTATTTATGCTAAATTAAAATTCAATCAATATAATTCTAAATTAAAATTCAATGAAAAAATTATTGGCCAAATTTAATGGGCATGATGACAGAAGCTTGTGACACAGGGATGCACATATTTGAATTAAAAGTTCTGAATTGATTTGGTGTTATAGGACCCCTTTTTTGGCACAGTTTGCATTTTTTTGTGTTAATTCTATTTTAACCATAGTTTTGTAATGTATAACTCATACATCATTTAATTAATTTTGAATTTTTTTATTTTATTTATAATATATTTTTATGAGATGCTATATTTTATAACATGCTATTTTTATTACAAAATTCAATTTCAATATATTTGAACAATATTATAATATATAACTGTACGCCTCCTCTTCGTGATTTGTGGTTCCCAAGCTTTCCAAAGGCGAGGGTTAGTAGCAAAGGTTTTACAATGATACAATCAAATACATAAGCACTACTAAAATGAATAACTTGAAACGTAACCAATAAAATGTACAAGCACAAGAAAGGAAAACAAATGAATGCAAATCCTGAAGTGCTTGAAGCTTCTATTGTCTCTCTCTACTCCTTCCAAAATGTTGTTCTTGATGCTCAGTATTGGTATGGGCAGCGTCTGTGACTTGAGAAGCGTCAAAAATTTGCTAATTGAAATGAGTGTGTGATCTCAAGATGGCTTGAATGCTAGAACTAAGATGACATAGTAATGGTGCACGAGAGCTTGAAATCTTAGATCCTTCAAATGGTTATGAAGGGTTTATTATATAGGAATTGGGGATGAAATGAACGGTTGAGATCAATCTCAGAGATAGGGAGATGAACGGTTGAGATCAAAGGGAACTGGAGAAGCCATCAGTAAACTCCACCTCTTCAATTTGTAAAGAGGAGATAGAGTTTGGTTGACTGAAGAGCTAATTGTGAGTTACCTTT
>MU224910.1:3691252-3721864 GCA_018584345.1 Thuja plicata | reverse complement strand
ATCTCTCGTTTCATGGTGTATTTGCAATAGACACAACTAGGTCAATCTGAGGGCCTTCATTTTACATTTTTACACATCCATGACTAGAGAGCTATGGATCGATATTTGAGGCCTCATTCTTGAGAAAGCTTGAATGGAATGATTCATAGAAGTGTGACACAATTATAGCACACAAAACCAAGATAGAACTCCAAAGCACTTAGAGTCCATCTGAATAGCGCTATGAGCTCTTGATTCTATAAACCAAACAAGCAAATAAAAGAGAAGGAATGTCCAATTCTTTCCTAGGGTGAAGCTCAGATCATGGAACTGTGCGGCTGTCAGATAAGTGACAGCGCCTACAACATTTATCCTATATCATCATGGCCCTGAAATCGAAGTGAACATTCAACAGACATCAATCAAAGAAAATAAGTCATGATCTATCATAGCTACTCTCCTCACATGGTGGATCTTGGAGTAGTGTAAGAACATAACCGTGAAATATAGACTAACATCTAACCGACTTGACTGACCTAGTCAACACTTTTTTTATGGTTCCTTGATGCAGTTGGATTCTCTTGATTGGATCGACTCTTTGGATAGGCTTGATTGGCTTGATTGCTTGAGTGTGTCTAGATTCAGTAATAGATTACTCATATAAGACTGACCTATCTGGTTTGAGTGTATCCATCATTGTGTAAGATGATTGATATGATTTTATTGATTGATTGCTTTGATCATGTTGGCAGATGATCAAGCTGTGTCAGATGGGCCCAATGCTAGTTCGCAAAACTCATGATTGTGATAATTGATAGATTGATTTGATTGTTTTGGCAACTGATCAAGCTATGTTAGATCGGCCCAATGCTGGTTTGCAAAGCTCATGATAGTGAAAATGATTGACTGGGTGTGATCGCCCTTTGCTCTCTTGATAACTGAGTAGGTTTTGTTGCTTGGGATTTTGCAAATTTTGAATTTTTTTTATGAAGATTGATTTTCTCAGAATATTTTGATCTTTTTAGGATTTGTTGATGAGTTTTCTGATTTTTAGGATTTTTTCAAGACATTTTGAATCGCCCCCTAGTCTGTTGGACCAATATTAACCATGGGTAAGTTCTTGATGCTCAAAGGGGAGTGTGCTTCTGGATATAGCTTGGGTAGTCAGTCTTTCATTTGAAGTGTGCTCAAGTTTTTGATCTTGGATTTCATTAATGGTGAAGCTGGATTTGAACACTTGGCGTGTGTTTGCCAGGTTTTCACCAAGGTACCTACTCAATAGTGCCTGTTTACCAGGTTTTCACTGAGAGAGAGAGATTTCATTTCTCTTTACTTTTTTTCTTTTTTTATTTTTTTGTTGTCGCTAAGGTGCCTGATTGCTAGGTTTTCACCAAGGTAACATTTTGTATTTTCTTATTTTTTGGTATTTTCTAGATATGTAGATAGGTGCCTTAACCATAGAGACTTCAAGGGTAGAACCTCTTGAGGTGCATTTTGTTGATGTATTCGGGGAGCTGATCTCCTTCTGGTGTCGCCAGTATGAATGCCCCACTCTGAGTAGAGCTGACAATGACAAATGGTCCTAGCCAATTAGGCTTGAACTTTCCAGGTTTGACTCGCTCTGCTTGATTCTTTTGATTTACCATGAGGACAAGGTCTCCTGCCTCAAATGCTTGTGGCTTCACCTTCTTGTGATAGTTTCTTCTAAGGTGGTTCTGATAGCCTTGTAAGTGGTTGAAGACCTGTTGTCTTCTTTCATCTAGTAGTTCCAGTTCACTGAGCCTTGCTACTCTGTAGTCTTCATCTGTAATCAGGTTCTTTAATGAGATCCTCAGGGATGGGATTTCCACTTTGAGGGGTAATGCCGCCTTTGATCCATAGACTAGGGAGAAAGTTTTGGCTCCTGTAGGTGTTCTCACACTAGTTCTGTATGCTCATAACATGGGACTAAGCTGTAAATGTCAGTCTCACCCTGATTCATTCACTATTTTCTTCAAGATTTTCAAGATTGTTTTGTTTGTAGCTTTGGCTTGTCCGTTCCCTTGAGGATAATAAAATGAGGAGAACCCTTGTTTGATATGGAACTATTTGCATAGATATTCAACATCCTTGTTCTGGAAAGCTGTACCATGATCTATTAGGATAGTTTGAGGGATCTAGTATCGATAGATAATGTGGTTAAGTATGAACATTGTTATTTTCTTTCCAGTTATGTAAGTGAGAGGAATTGCCTCCACCCACTTGGTGAAGTACTTTATTGTTGCTATGATGTATTTGTGTCCATTTGCTGAAGAAGGTGTAATTTTGCCCACTAGGTCAAATCCCCACATGGAAAATGGCAATGGTGATGTGATAGGATTTAGTTCTTGGGCTGGTGCATGGATGAGGTCTCCACGAATCTGACACTGTCTACAAATTCCACCGTGGGTTCTACAAATTCCTTCATGCACCTCGTACAAAGCTTTCTGGGATTCTGTGGAAGTGAGACATTGTAGTAGTGTTCTGTCTAGACTTTGTCTGTATAAAGTAGTTGAGAGAATGGTATACCTAGAGGCTTGGTGGATGAGGGACTTTCTCTGGTTCCTAGACAAGTTGGGAGGTAAGACACTATTTTGGAGATAGTTATAGACATCTCACTACCATGGGGATTCAGGACCAACAACAACGCATGATGATTCTATGATTGATGCTTGATGTGATGGCACCAAGAGTTGCTCTACTAGAAACAGGAATCTTGTTTTATTGCCTGGCATATCAATCAATGATGCTGTGGTAGCCATCACATATGCAGCTTTGGTCTGTGCGTGTGGGACTTACTCGAAGAAGATGTAATGGAACTTGGTGCGTAGTGTTTCCATCTTTGCTCTGTATGGAATGAGCTTCTCATCTTTGGTCATATAATCATTATTGACTTGACTGATGACCAACTACAAGTCTCCAAAGACCTTAAGGTTCTTGATTCTCCATTGAATCGCTATTTTTAAACCAATGACCAGTGCCTCATATTATACTATGTTGTTGGTGCACAGGAAGTTGAGTCTGAAAGACTTTGGAATTGTATCATGATCTGGAGTGATAAGCACTATCCCTGCCCCCGCACCATGGTTCGTACATGAACCATCAAAGTATAGTTTCCATACCTCGATTGCTGGTTGTAGTCTCATGATAGATTCGTTAAGAAAGTCAGAAATAATAGGCTGATGGTCCTGAATGGGTGCCTCTGCTAGTTGATCCACAATCACTTGTCCTTTGATGGCCTTCTATCTATGTACTCAATGTCAAACTTGCTCAAGATCATTACCCACTTTTCCAGTCATCCAGTGAGCGCTGCTTTGCTTAGGAGGTACTTTAAAGGATCAATATGTGTAATCAACTTTGTTTGGTGACTCAACATATAATTTCTCAGCTTCTAAGAAGTGAAGACAACTGCAATGCATGACTTCTCGATTGGCATATAGTTGAGCTCATATCCAACCAATGTTCTTCTTAGATAGTAGATGGCCCTCTCTTTACCTATGTCATCATGTTGTGCCAAGAGTACACCTAATGTTGACTCCGTCACTGAGATATATAGAAGTAATGGTCTACCTTGGACTGGTGGCACTAATATAGGAGACTTGAGAAGGTAGTCCTTGAATATTTGGAATGCTTGTTCGCATTGCTCTGTCCATATGAATTTGATGTCTTTGTGCAATAGATGTTGGAATGGATGACACTTGTCTGCTAGCTGAGCTATGAAGCGCCTGATTGATTGGAGCCTTCCTTGTAACCCTCTTAGTTGCCTCAATTTTGATGGTGGAGGCATGTCCAATATTGCTTTGACTTTCGCTTGGTCTACTTCAATTCCTCTATATGACACTATGAACCCTAGTATCTTTCCTGCTGTGACACCGAATGCACATTTCTTTGGGTTTAGACTGACCTTGAATTCTTGCATCCTATCAAAGATTGGTCCCAATACTTGTAGATGATCCTTGTGAAGCATTGACTTGGCTAGTATGTCGTCCACATAGTCTTCCATTTTCTTGTGGATGAGATCATGAAATATAGTTGTCATAGCCCTTTGATATGTCATGCCAGCATTTTTGAGACCAAATGGCATGATGTTCCAACAGTAAGTGCCCCAAGGACATGTGAAAGTTGTTTTATGTTGGTCATCTCGTGTGATCCTTATGTGATTATACCTTGAAAAGCCATCCATGAGTGATAGCATTTGATGTCCAGCGATTAGATCCACTATCATATCAATGTTGGGTAAAGGAAAGTCATCTTTGGGACAAGCTGTGTTGAGATCGCTGAAGTCTGTGAAAATCTGTATCTGACCACTGTGCTTTGTAACTAGTACCAGGTTAGATATCCAGTCTGCGTATGGTATAGGTCTTATGAACTTAGCATCTAGGAGCTTCTTCAAATCTGCCTTGACTAGCAATGCAACATGGGAATGCATTTTTCTCAGCTTCTGCTTGATAGGTTTGGCGTTGGGTAGCAACAAGAGATGATGTAATACTAGCTCTGGATCTAGCCGTGGCATATCTAAGTAGGACCATGAAAAATTGATCATCCTTGCTTTAAAGAATTTTATAAACTATTCTCTCTCCTCAGGGGTGAGTGAATTTTCCAAGTATATGTTCTTTGGGTTCTTTTCCTCTCCCAAATTGACTTCCTCCATTTCTTCTGCTAGTAATGTCAATTTCTCCTCTGTCAAGGGGAGGAGTTCCTTCTTTCCATCTTCTAGCGCCTCAGTGAGGTTTTCACTAGAAGATACATCTTTTTTTATCTTTTTACATTCTTTTTTTCTTTTTTCTTTTGTGGACTAGAAAGAGGAGCTTCATCCCCGAAATATGCCACTCTGTCGAGGTCAATGGAGAAGCCAGCCTTGTGGTCTCCTAATGGAATGCCTTCCCTAAGTCCCTTGAAATCCACAATAGCCTCATCATTCTTGAAGACATCTAAATCGGGGGTTCCTTGTTGATCCCACTCTATTAGCTCCGGGTGTACAAGACAAATACTTTCATGGTTTTCTGACTCTGGTTGACTGAAAGTTACTACAGATATGGTTCCTGCAAAACTAGACTGTGACATGGATGCACCACTTGGGGTCTGATAAATGACATGCTTATCTATGCAAGGTTGCTCGACAATGGATAGTTGGTCAAATAAGTCTTCTGGGTTTATGATAGTGTCTAACCAAGGGGAATAATCTAGGATCGACGGTTCAAAGTCGTGAAGGGATCTCCACGCATACTCATGGGATTCGGTCTTGATAGAACAGTCGTCAGATGTCTCACTTCCTTGGTTATTATTGATTTCTATGTGGAGGTCTATTCGGGTTTGTGTGGTTCCCTCTTTGGCGGGAAACAACTGTGCTAATATTTTTCTTATCGAGACATGTTCTGTGTTGTGCCCCCAGTGCATCTCTGCTATTTTTTCCTAATCAAATTGAATGTCTTGGATCACAGGACTAGTTCTTTTTTTTCCATAGCCCAACCCTCTCGTGTTTCTCTAGGTTGGCGGGAGAGACAATTCCATTATGCCTTGTTGTCTTTCCCCCAACTCAGTTGTACCATCATACCTGAATCTTTGTAACATTGTATAACCATTACCATAGCTCGACAAGGGTAGGGTTTGTCAGATTGTTTCTTGTGGTTCTTGGTATAACCATGTACTGATATCTTGTTCAAATGGATTTTCTTCTTCTATCTCTCCCCATCTAACAAAGGTTTTGGGTGGACATCTGAATAGAACAAGTTGTGGAGTTTCTGTTGTAATAACAGGTTGTGGCATGCCATAAGTTCTCGGGCTCTAAGGCATGTGCGTGATGGTGAAAGCCTCTTCATATCTGTACTCACCACAGCCTTTTTCGGTGATGGATATTTTTCTTGCTTTCCATGTGACATCCTTAAGATTTGAATAAAGAGGAGGGAATACTTGCATCTTGGTTAATGATAATATTTCCTATTGTCCATGTGACATCCTTGGGAGTTGAATTTGAAGAGGATGGGATGCTTGCATCTTGGTTTGAGGTTACCTGGTTATCAGTGCTGATTTGGAAAGTATTACAGTATTGGAAAGGATTGGGGTCTTCCTCTATGATGATATCCTCTCCCTGGTGTGGGAACTTGATGCATTGATGGTACGTTGAAGGTACTACTTGCATTTCATTTATCCAAGGTCTCCCTAGTAGCATGTTGTATCCCAACTCAAGGTCTAGGATTTGGAAGGGAGTATTTTTTACCACTAGACTGATACAGATAGGTAGAATGATAATACCTTTAGAAGACCTTTCATCTTCATCATAAGCTCTGATATTTATCCTCCTTGTGACATCAATGCTTGATTCTAAATAGCCCAATTGCTTGATTAACTTTAGAGTATAGATGTTTAACCCAGCTCCACCATCAACAAGGACCCTATGGATAGCGCTTTTTTGGACCTGGACAAGTAAGTGAAAGGGATCATTATGCAGGGGTTTATGCAGAAGCACATCATGGTCCATGAATGTGGCATGTTTGTTAGTAGCAATATGGTTAACCATCATTTAGAAGCTCTCAAGTTTTATGTCCCTTGGGACAACTCCATTCTGAAGGGCTTCATGGTGAAGTACCAGTTTATGTTGTGGAGATATGCACAATAGGTCAAACATGGAGATCTGGGTAGGTGTGCACTTTATTTGATCCACTATGCTTGGCTGTGGATCTGAGTTTGCTTTAGGATTGGCAGATACAGTAGGTGAGGATGGTAATCCTTGCAAGATGACTCTAGCGTGATGCGTTGTTACAACACATTTGTTACCTTGGTCTTTGATAGTGATCGTAGCCACATGGCTATCTGAAGGGTTGAGGAAATTGATAACATTATCATTGTTGGCATATGTATAGTTGACATGTTTTTCCTATCCACCAGACCTAGAGGCTTTTCCCTTGTTGTGAACATGAAAGGTATTGTTGAAGATAGTGTGATCTGTCGTGCCTTTGGTTTGGGTATTTGTTACATTGATGACCCTTGTGTCAATTAGATCTTGGATAGCGTGTTTCAATCGGTAATAGTTAGACATTTTGTGCCCTTTCACCCAATGAAACTCGCAGAAATCTTTGTCATTATACCACCTTGGTTTGTTTTCATCCTGTTCAAAGTCCCTGATTTCTGGGAGAGTGTTAGTGTTTGATTGTATCAACTTGCGTAAAGCTGATTCTATCAGCTCTCCCAATGGTGTGAAATCTCATTGTTGGAATTGAAACCGTGGTCTACGTTGATTCTATTGTTGACTGTTTGACATAGCGGCCGCTTGTACAATAGGAGGTTGGTTTTTGGTGTATGCTTGTTGAGTGGGCCCTGTGGGTTTTTGGTTGGCCACAGGTGCGCCTTGCAATGACACCTTGGGTTGTGCATAGTTGACTGTCTTCACATCAATGACACCATCGCTAGTGACATTTTTATTTTTTTCCCACCACTTAGCTTTGTCTCTTGCATTTTTTTTTGTATTCATTTGTGTGAGATCTACAAGGATTTCTCGTTTGACTAAGTTATGCTCACAACGAACTCCTTGTTCGATGAGTTGTGTGAAGTTCAGAGCTAACTGTAACTATGTTGTGAATGACATGTCTGGAATTAGATTGTCAACAAACATGACTATCAAGTCTTGTTCAGCCACATCATATGTTATGCAGTTTTCCGTCTTCCTCCATCTCTGTAGGAACTTTACAAAAGACTCTCCATCCTTCTATTTGATATCGCAAAGGTCCTTGATGCTGACCTTGCACTCGATGTTATGATGAAAGTGAGCTATGAAATTTTTAGCCAGTTCACCCCAAGATTGGATGCCATGAGGTAAATGTGAGAACCATTCCATTGCTGGTCCGGCCAAGCTTTGTGGGAACAGTTGCATTAAATATGTCTCATCATGGGCGACTTCGATGCAACTAGCCAAAAACTCTCAGATATGTTCAATAGGGTTGGTACTGCCCCTATATTTGTCAAATTTTGGTACCCAAAAGTGATTTGGGAACGAAGACATGTGGAGAGAATGGTCAAAGGGGTATGGGTATAAATCCTCTGCGGTGTAGGACTTGGTTTGCCCCTAATTTTGCATATCCATCATTTGGGTTTGAAGGGTTTGCATTTGTTTCATTAACATGTCCGTTTGATATTGAGGTTGGTGCGTGAGGGCGTTCCTCTATGCTATAGTGGGTATGAGGCTGCGCCTCGGTGTCCCTTGAGTAGGAACATAGGATTTCATCCTGGGGACTTGATATTGATTTCCCACCAAGTGATTTGTAAATGGGGGCACATGGGTAGCCCATGGTAGGTTTTGATGTGTTTGCTGTTGTGATTGAAATTGGGGTTGATACTACTGGGGTTGATATTATTGCTGCTCAGGTGGGATTTGAGGCAACTGAAGCTGGGGTTGTTGTTGCAGGGGTTGGAATTGAGGCAACTGAAGCTGGGGTTGCTTTTGCGGGGTTTGGAACTGAGGCAACTGAAGCTGGGGTTGTTGTTGTAGAGGTTGGATTAATGTCAGAATGGGAAAATATGTAGCCTTGGGCGGGCATTGACTGTAAGTCATACCCGCAAAGATGGATCCCTGTGGGCATGAGGTATTGATCCCAAGACTAGTGTGAATTGACTACAATAGCGGTATAGTTTTAGAAAAGTTAGTGTTTGGTGGGATGGAAGGCATAGCATGAGAGCTTGATTGTCCTGGCCATGAGACCAAAGGTGGAGGTATACTAGCGACCATGGGTGCACTTAGTTGCGAGCCTGTCATGCTTTGAGTGGAAGATGTGCTAGCCTGGGTCGTGTCATTGGTTTGATTGGGTATTGTATGTGTCAATGTGGGTAATACCAATGGTGGAAAGATTTGAGATACAACAGGTAGTATCTTATGAGACTGAGTAGTGTTTTGATTTGCAAGAGGGTTTTCGGGCCATATGGTTGATACACTGAATTCAGCGAGGAGTTTGACTCCCTTCTTTATTAGCATGGCTAAGTAACGTTTAGGGTTCCTCTCTACAACAGCGTCAACTACTTTCATGGAGTAAGCATCTTGCTCCACATCTTCAAGCTCTACTTATGTGATATCTTGAAAAAAGGATGCCCCATGGGGTTGTTCAACAAATATAGTAGAAATGGTATTCATGAAAGGGTCATTCTCTTTCTCTATTTCCCAAGCGGGGAATCGGTTGATATATGACTTATCCGGTTGTGTTCTAGCCTTAGACCTTGTCTAAGGCCCTCCATGAGGTGTTTGAGACATAGTGCGGTCCAGGTTTTGTAACTAAAACAAGTGATATAAAGCAAACAAGGAAGAAAATCCTTTCTAAGGAGGTCCGAGTTATGTTTTGGACAAGGGTAATTCTAAGGATAGATTTTGATATAGCTTGATCTCAAAGTGCTGATGATAAAAAGATAAGATTCACCGACCTTTGCCTTAGACAAAGTCACTTTGATAAAGATGATGATGTTTGATATGATGAGATCAAGGTATTTCGAGTCTGAGATTTCAAACTAACAATATTTTTGACAATAATCGTGCTTTTCAAAGAAGGGATGATCTTTAATGTTTAGAGATTCACACAATGTTCTTCGCGTTTTCCTGGGATAGACACTAGTTTTGGACACCAAATGAAAAGTTCTCTCAAGGTTTTTAGGTCAAAATAAGAATAAAGTATCTCTAGTCAATTGCGGTACAACTTCACCGACTGTGGTAAAGTAAAAGGTCGATTGCGGTAGTTTATCACCGATTACGGTAATAAACAAGATGATTGCGACAATAAACAAGTTAATTGCCGCAGACTTCCTTCAATTGCAGCATAATGCGAGCAATTGCAGTAAATGAGAAATAGTCTCAAAAAAAGACTAAAAGATGGGTATCACTACTTGACAATTTTGAAATTTTTGGAACAATGCTTCTGATTTGCAAGACAGTTGATGTTGACAACCCTAGACTTTAACACGTTTGACACGTTTTGACATTTTGGATGTTTTGTTTTGTGTTTTCAAAAATTTGATCAAAGGAACAAGCATGACAGACACTGTGTAATGAAGACTGAAAATGTGTATGTTCTACAACTTTTTCAAGTTGCAAGGTTATCACAAGGTCTCAAAAATGAACTATCAAATTAATCTAGGTCAATGGCTTCAGAATATAATGTTATAGGCCCAATGCTTGAATATCCGTTAGCTCACACAATAATTGTCACACTACTAGGACACGAAGGTCCACGACGTAGGTGCCCGTGTTTTTGCCGTTTTCAGGTATTTTTTCTATTGAGTGAAGATCTCTTTCACTACATAAATACCGTGGGACACATATGTTGGGGATCTTGGGGGGAAATTCTACAATCCCTTGCACTATAATAAGGTACCTGTTCGGAGGTAAAATGGGTTGGCCTCTAATTAATCAAGGTTGTACTAAGGGTCCGTGGTGTCTCTCTAATCGATTTGTACATGTGTGACTCACTTAAGAGCCTAGTTGATCACGCTGACTCCTTAGGGATATTCACCCGATCCAGACTATTACCAACACACCTCGCCCGAGCTTGGCTGGATAATACAGAACTTTGGTTCATGCCTTGTTTATATACTGATCGGAAGGATTACCGGTTTAAGGTGATTCTCCGAGGAAGAAGCGCATTCTCTGGACAGGCCTTTCTAAAAAGTATAAAGGTTTCTAATCTAACAGTTTGTGCAAATGCACCCAAAACTCCAGACACAAGGTAAATCGATTAAACTTTAAAAGTTTGAAATGTGAACTAAGCTACACCACCATACAAGCACCAATGTTCAATTTTAAGCCCAAAAGTAGGTGTTGATTGCTTGTTCAATTTTAGTGCACCAATTTGAGAGATTTTTTTCCATTGTTCAATTTTAGTCCCCGCATCAATTTTAAATTGAAATCTGAAGTGTGAAATGTGAGATGTTTGACAAACACTATTCTTTTTAAACCCAAATCGACAAGTGAATTCCTTTTAGTTTGCTTTGTTCAAAAAAGTTAGTATCAAAATGAGTTTTGCAAAATGAGAATACGTGTAACTTTGAAACAATGAATGATACTCACCAACAACTTACTCTTCCTGTTCGTGGGAACTCGTTGCTCTGCTGAAAAATAAAGAAAGTATCAGATTTCTAGATTGCAAGAAAAAGAATATCGGCCCTGAAGAGAAATTTTGCAAGCGATTATGGTAATGCACAGGCAATTGCGGTATATAACAAGCGAATACGACTTAGAAATATCAATTGCGGCAAATAACTTTCAGTTGTGGTAATGCACAATCGATTGCGGTCTGGATCGGTCAATTACGGTCTGGATTTTTCAATTGCGGTACAATTCTTTTGATTGCAGTACCAGTAGATCAATTGCAGCAAACTCTAGAAAAGGCAGAGACCCAGAAGATGACAGAAAAGAAATACGGAAACCTACAATCAATTGCGGTATTAAAGCAGTCGATTGTGGCACAATTTCGTCAATTGCGGCAAAATACCAGCAATTGTGAAATAACATAGATATCAAAAAAAATACAAATTTTGAGATTTGCGATCGTACGGTCATGGTTGATCAACTTTGTTCGTCGTCTGCAAGAGATATTTGGGCTATTTGATTCACGTCATGTTCACCAAAATGTACGCCTCCTCTTCATGATTCGTGGTTCCCAAGCTTTCCAAAGGCGAGGGTTAGTAGAAAAGGTTTTACAATGATACAATCAAATACATAAGCACTACTAAAATGAATAACTTGAAACGTAACCAATAAAATATACAAGCACAAGAAAGGAAAACAAATGAATGCAAACCCCGAAGTGCTTGAAGCTTCCTCTCTACTCCTTCTGAAACGTTGTTCTTGATGCTCAGTATTGGTGTGGGCAACGTCTGTGACTTGAGAAGTGTCAAGAATTTGCTAATTGAAACGAGTGTGTGATCGCAAGATAGCTTGGATGCTAGAACCAAACTGACATAGTAATGGCGCACGAGACCTTAAAATCCTGGATCCTTCAAATGGTTATGAAGGGTTTATTATATAGGAATTGGAGATGAAATGAACAGTTGAGATCAATCCTAGAGATAGGGAGATGAACGGTTGAGATCAAAGGGAACTAGAGAAGCCATCAGTAAACTCCACCTCTTCAATTTGTAAAGAGGAGACAGAGTTTGGTTGACCGAAGAGCTAATTGTGAGTTACCTTTTAGAACTGAAGAGGTGGGTGAAGTTACCCATGTGGACTGGAGAGATGGGTGGAGTAACCCATGTGATCTGATTGGAGTTATCTCTTTGAAGATAAATGGATATTTAATTCATTTATTTAACTAAAGTTTTCAACATGTGAGATAATTGAATTTTTTTTATTTAGAATTGTTTTATTGAATAAAATTAAATTAATTTAATTGGAAGAATTTAATTAGTAAATTTAAATATTTGAATTCAAACTATAGGAAATTAAATTTAATTAATTAATTAATGGTAATTTATCAATTAAGGTTAATTATTTAATTAATTTTGCGAATTTGATTAGATGATTTGGGGCATAAATTTAGAGGAAAGTAGATGATTAATTAATGATTAAAAACTATTAATTAATAGATAAAAATTAGTGTTTTTAATATAAAGTCGCAACCCTGTCCATTTTTCAGATGTCTACAATAACTATTATATATTGTAAACTATTTATTATATTATATTTATAATTTGTATATTATAAATAATAAATAATTATTATAATTTCTAATAAAAAATATATATTATTCTATAATATATACAATATAAAATACTATATCATATATGTAATATTATATAATTTTAGTCTTTAATAAATGTTAGTTTTCAGATTTTATACAAAAAAATTTATTTAATTTTCATTAATTATAATTATGACTAATTACGACAAATGGAAGCCACTAGATAGCACTTCTTTATTAATAAAGATAATATAAGACTGCTATTGTGGCTCTCCTTTGAATACACATAATGATTTTTGAATATAATTAAACACTTTTATAAATAAAAAGTGATTTCAAACAAATGGTCCCCCAAATTAAACATATAAGACTAATACTTTATTAACGCACGAAAATATAGTTGTACAAATATAAATATAATTGTGTATGCAGTTGCACTGCCAATTCCTTAACAATTTATTAATGCGACATGAAAATGCGAAAGTCATCATCCGCACATAATGATAAGTGGTGAAGGTGTGCTTGTCGGATAATTCTTTCATCCCTTGCACTTACTTAACTCTTCTAATGTTCCTCATTTCATCATTAATGTGGACAATCCATCTATTGCACTGCCAGTACTATCACCCTCCTACCTTTCTTTTCCTATCACGGAAACCACTCTTTTTTCCATGGAATTTCCTCTCAAATCAAATGAAGCCTTACCTCAAATCATGGCTAATTTGTTAAAATAGAAACTCAGATTTCAAATCATATCTCCAGCAGTTACAATAGAAACTCTGATTTCAAATCATATTTCGAGTAGTTATAATAGAAACTCTGATTTCAAATCATATCTCCGGCAGTTATAATTGTTTACAGGAATTACGAGCGTTTTACAGTAACCTGTTTTCAGTCGTGAGACAGGATTAGCATAAAAACTCCACACAATACAGCCTACCAACGGCGAGGAAAAATTGACGGGAAATAGTAAAAAGCGGCGAAAATAGGGACGGACAAGAGTAGTCCACTCGTCTTGCAAGAAAGTCCTTCATATTCTGTCGCAGCGCCTAATAACATAACACAAAACAAAAAGGTACATAATTTAGTTAAAAAATATAGATATAAAGCATATAATTTGTAAGGTACTTTAAATCCGGTAAAGTGTAAATGGGGCGTGACTGTGGGGAGGCAGGTGAAATAGAGAGAAATTGTGGGGAGAGAAGAGATAAATTGGGTTGAGGGAGGGCATGGAAGGGAGTAGAGAGTAAAGATGGGAAAGAAAGTTTGGATTGTGAGCGTGATAATCCTGCAGCTCATACTCCAAGGGGTCCAAGGAGCTCGAGAAATCAATACACGCATTGGTAGTGGAGTGGGCGGAGCAGATGGCAGTGGTGGCAACGGAGGGAACGGTAGCAATGGAGGAGGCAACAGCGGTGGCAATGGCGGTGGCGGTGTAAACCCATCCGCTCCTCCTCCCCCTGGTGCAGCTGGTGGTGCTGCTGCTCCTCCTGGTGCAGGTGGTGCTCCTCCTGGTGGTGGCGGTGGTCCTCCAGGTGGAAGTGGTGCTCCTCCGGCGACGTGGTTGACATGCAGTTTGGGAGCAGCGGCGCATCTGCTGCCGTGCTTGCCGAGTTTGGGATTGAACTTTTCAGGGCAAAACGTGGGAGGGAGTTGGGGGTGGTCACCACAAGGGTGCTGCAACGGAATCGCCAATATTAATCCAAACTGTCTCAACGCCATTATAAACTTCTTTAGCCCCTTTCTCAACTCTACGCTTTCCGCCGCCGTTACTTCCTGCTCTTAATATATATACAACTTCCATTTATTTTCCGATTATCCAATTGCTAATAACTGGAATGGGAGAGCACCATATACTTCTTAAAATCATATAAAATGTTTATGTTTTTTTTGTATTTAATATATTGAAGTTAAATCTATCTTAAATATATTATATAAAACTTATTTATTTTCTAATTGATTCTTTTATTTTAGTTTTAAATTTTGAAAAATTGATATATTTTTAAGCTTACATTTTTATTTTTATTTATATAATTAATAAGTATTCTGAATATAGATTACATTTACTATGTAACTCTTTTAAAAATGCTTTATTATATTTTCGTTAAACATAATTTGTGTAACTCTTTTTAAAATGCTTTATTATATTTTAGTTAAACATAATTTTGTAAATTTAATATTGCAACGTTGATAATAATTGCAATATGAGACCCATAAAATCTATAATTACATTTGAGTAGAGAAAATTCAGCCTTGAGTACACATTTTAGACCATAAACATGGAAATAAAATAAGTAAAGAGCATATTCCCAAAAAAATAGTACATATGATTTTGAATGACACTAGCTTGGTGGGTTTTCCAAGAGATCAACCAAGGAGCAAATTTTAAACTCAATTCACTAGACAAAATTTGTTTTGTTTAATAACTTTCTTCTATGGCATTTTGCTTCAAACAAATATTTTTCCATGTCAAATATTCTAATGGGATTCTTATTTTCAATGTATCAATCAAGACAAATAGGTAAAATAATATATTAAAATTGTTATTAAAAGTCTTTATGTGCAAAATAATCTAATGGTTAGAATTTTATTACTTCTAAACATTTAAAGTCTACTTATAACGTTTACTTTAGGTACACAAGTCTCAATACTCTTGGGATAGAGTTGAGCATTATTATCAAACCGTAAGGAAGATTTGTCACTTATATTTATATAAATATAAATATAAATAAATATATTTTATAATTTTTTTAATTAAATATTATAAAAATGAGTTTATGTTAAAAAATCTAGTGTTGACTTTACCTATTTGGGATTGTTCCAATTCTAATCAAAAAATTTATTCTATTACTTCTAAAAACTAGCACTTGCATCGAAAGAAGGTACAAGGTGTAAGCTGATAGGTCTTTGATGTGAAAGCATAATTGAAGGTTTGCATATTAAAAGGAAGTGTATTTAAGTGTTGTTCTAAAAACAACTGTAGGTCCCTCCATAAAAGGGTAGCCATGAAATGCATTGGAACACATTTTAAAAATGTTGTTCTTGTTGAAAGCAAATGTACTCTGAGAGAGGGAGGGGGTGAATCAGAGTACCTTAAAACTTGAGATACAACAGTGTGTGTGACCTTTAAAATATAACTGAGAGATGCCTTTATAAATTAACAGAGACTGAAGAAAAGAATTGTACTAATTGAAATGCAACAGATATATTTAAGGTTTATTGAAAAAAGGACAATAAAGATAATGCAAAGATATCAGAGCACTAACAAACAAACTCGACACAATTTTGTGCTATGTAGAAACCCTCAAGATCCAACTAGATCTTCTCATAGGGAGAAAACCACTCCATAACCTTTATTAACCAGTCTAAAAAATTACATCCAGTTTAGCAGCCCTGCTGAAAGGAGTCCAACCCCAATAACCTTCCAAGAATTCAACAATGTCTATGAGAGTATATTTGCAACCTTTGCAAATTATATAGTCACAGAGTTTATTACAGACTAAAAGATATTCAATTTCTTTCCTTTTCAAATTTCAGCATCCAATCTTCTTTTTTTTTAACTCAACACTACTACTTCACTTTTTTTTATTACAACTACACGTACATTTATAAATATCAAGTATCTATAGATGTATACACAATTACAATAAATAGTTTGTAAACAGCCAACTGTTGTCTCAACCTCCTGGTATACCCGTAAGGGTTTGATCATGTGAGGGCACATAACTGTTTTCAACTTCCACTTCCAGTAAACCTGTATGCAATTTAAAATAGTTTGTCCTTCCATTTTACCCATAAAGGGTTTTTTTTAAAAATTAATCTTTCAATGTTTTCTGTTCATGAAACCCGTATAGGGTTTTCAACAACAAAAAATAAACTTTAAATTTCCGATTTGAAATACCCATATAGGGTTAAAAATAAACTTTAAATTTCTGATTTGAAATACCCATATAGGGTTAACAAAAGATCAATCTTTTGTATTGCATTAACCAACATTTTACTCTCCTCTGTAAAGAACTCAACCTCTAAAACTGTTTAGGAAAACATACCTGTGAGCCGCAATTAGTCATCAAATTTACCATATGTTAGGTCATAGCAGTTGTGATTAAGTCCCTGAGTTTCGCTAATCATCTTCATTCTCAGCCAACTCTTCCGTTAAAAATGCATCTTGAATATCCTATGTGTCACCCGTGAAAAAGCTTTGCAATAACTAATCATACAAACCTTTTTTCCTTTGTCAAAATATAATATATGGTTAAGTTCATCACCCTAACTCATGTGAGTTAGCTTATCAAATTTGATTCAAGATATCATAAACTCTTTTGTGTAGTTAAGTGCCACGACCACCCAAATTAAGATTTAGATATGCACGTGGCTTTAATCATGCCATTTTTGTCACCAAGGACAAACGGGTCAACAAACTCCCCCTTTGTCCTTGATGGAAAAAATATAACCATCAGAACAAACAGAGTTAGCAACAAAAATTGAACCTTTCTTTACAAGTATCTCTGTCAAATAACCATGCTGAAACTATAACCTTGTAACCACAAGATTTAGAATCACTCAATCAATTTCCAAAACCTGTACCAAAACTGAACCAAATGTCAAACAAAATGTGCCAATCTGTATTATACCAAGCTCCAAAACTATATCAAATACTAAATTCCAAAGTGTGTCCATATCATCAAAGGATCTCAAAAACCAAGATGCCACACCAAATATAATACCAATAAAAAACCAATATCATAACAAAAATCATAGAGAACCAATAGCCAATAGCCAATATGAGAACCAATATCCAATGTGCATATACCAATTTCTCCCCCCCAAAAAATTAGGCAGTAAGAAATGATTGAGAGTAGACTCCCAACCGATCACGTAACCGTGCAAATTGCTCTTTGGGAAGAGCCTTAGTAAATATGTCTGTAACCTGTGATTGTGAGGAAACATGACTTCATTTAAAGAGACTTGTTCACGCGAAAATTGTAACTTAATGGCAATATGCTTGGTGCGAGAATGCATTACAGGATTTTTAGATATTTGAATAGCACTGGTGTTGTCACAAAAAATAGACATAGGTTTTGAAACTGTAATGCCCAAATATGCTAAATGATAGGACATCTACAATATCTGAGTACAACATGTTGTGGCTGCAATAGCTTCAGATTCAGCAGTTGACAAAGTAATGCATTCTTGTTTCTTACTGTGCCAAGCAACCAACCGTTCACTAAGAAAAAATGTTGTACCACTAGTGCTACGTTGGTCATCCATACAACCACCCCAATCAGCATCAATATAACTTAATAAAGTAAATTCATCATGTTTGGGGTACCATAAACCAAAATCTAAAGTGCCTTGAATATACTTGAAGATTCTTTTTACAACATTTAGATGAGATTCTCTAGGAGCAGATTGAAATTGTGAAATGAAACAAACAACTTGCATCAAATCAGGCCTAGATGCAGTAAGATACAATAAACTGACTATCATGGACCGATATTCATGTTGGTCAACAAGAAGTGAGTCATCAACTTTGAACAACTTGCTTCTGATTTCCATAGGCGTACTGACAGAATTGCATTGATCCATTTGAAACCTTTTCAACATCTCTTTTGCATATTTAACTTGAGATATAAACAGACCATGTTCCAGTTGACATACTTGAATCCCCAAGAAAAATGTTAGAGGCCCTAACATAGACATTTCAAATTTGGATTCCATAATAGCTGAGAAACTTTTAGTCAATTCATCATTAGTTGATCCAAAGAAAATATCATCAACATAATTTTCAATAGCTAGAAGATCATTATTAATAGCTTTTGTATACAGTGTGTATTCAATGTTACCTTTTGTAAAACCTTTTGAAATTAGATTAGAATCAAGTCTGGAATACCAAGCACGAGGTGCTTGTTTCAGACCATAAAGTGCCTTTTTTAACCTGTACACATGACCTAGATATTCAAAAGATTCAAACCCTTCTAGTTGCTCCATATATACCTCTTCTTTGAGATAACCATTTAAGAATGCAGATTTAACATCCATCTGGTAAACTGTAAAATTTTTATGAGGCATAAGAAAGAAACATTTGAATAGATTCTAAATGTGCCACAGGAGAAAAAGTTTCACCAAAATCTATCCCTTCCTGTTGAGCATACCCTTTACATACAAATCTTTCCTTGTTTCTTATTACTTTTCCTTATTCATCTAGTTTGTTTCTGAAAACCCATTTTCTGCCAATCACATTTTTGTCATCAGGATGAGGGATAAGTTCCCATGTTTTATTTTTTTCAATTTGAATGATTTCATCTTTCATAGCATTTAACCAAGATTGATTGTTTAAGGCTTTAGAGACATTTTGTGCTTCAAAATCCATTATGAGACAAAAGTATTCAGCCATTTGAGCCTGTTCCACATGTTTTGCTTTTCCACGAGTCAGTATACTAGCATTTTTATCATCAATGATAAGTGTGTCAGGATGTCTTTTAGAAATAATTTTGGAGGGTTTTTTTTGAGGTACACCTGTGCTAATATTTGTAAGTTTCTCATCTTTGTTTAGGCTAGGTTCAACTTGTTTAGGATCAACAGTTTCAACAGAAGTTTAAGTATTACCAAGTTCTAGATCAGATTCTTCTTCAATAGTCAAATCATTTTTAATCATATTCAGATTTTCATCAAAAATTACATTTACAGATTCAATCACTTTACTCAACCATTTCTTGAAGCACTTGTAAGCCTTACTGTTTGAAGAATTGCCAAGAAAAATACCTTCATCAGATTTTGATTGAAAACTATCCAAATTTTCAGAGTCATTTTTAATATAGCATTTGCAACCAAATATTCTAAAGTGTTTAACAGAAATAGTTTTTCCATGCCATAATTCATAAGGGGTACATGCAGTTCTTACCCTGACTTGAACTCTGTTAAGAATATACATAGTTGTATGTACTACCTCTTTCCAAAATTTATCAAGTAAGTTTGATTCATTCATCATAGTCCTAGCCATTTATTTTACTGTTCTATTTTTCCTTTTGACCACCCCATTCTGTTGTGGTGTACGTGCTGCAAAATATTGCCTTTTGATACCATGTTTTTCACAATATTTGACAAAATCTTGAGAGGTAAATTCACCTCCCTTATCTAATCTTAAACATTTTAAATTTATTTCAGTCTCTCTCTCAACCATTTTCCTGAAAACTTTAAACCTTTTGAATGCTTCTTATTTGTGTCTAAGAAAGGTTACCCATACAATTCAGGTATAGTCATCTACAAACAGCATGAAGTATTTTTCCCCATTTAAGGACTGGGTCTTAGTGGGACCACACAAATCTGTATGAATCAACTCTAATTCTCTTGAAGACAAGAATTCTTTTGTTTTGAATGATGACTTAGTTTGTTTTCCTTTAATGCATTCGCTACAGATTGTACTTGTTGGTTTATTGATCAAAGGTAAACCTCTAACATTTTTATGCATACTAATTCTGACTATATTGTCAAAATTTACATGGCCAAACCTTTTATGCCACAACCAATTTTCATCTATGTGACTCATAAGACATATGCTTGTGGGTTGTTCTTGACTTGTGGAATCTGATAGATTATACAAATTTCCAGGTGTTCTAAAACCATTAGCTATTATTTTACCAGACTTGTTTTTAACAGTGCTTCCATAAGAATTGAACACAACTTGACATCCACTGTCACATATCTGACTGATTCTTAGTAAATTATATTTCAACCCTTCAACATAGTAAACATCATTTATGGGAGTATCATTATTTATCATAACATTTCCAATTCCAGTTATGTAAAGACCAGTGTTGTCCCCAAACTTAACAAAACCTCCTAGATGATCTCTTAAAGTTAAGAACTTACTTTTGTCCCCTGTCATATGATGAGAACACCCACTATCTAACACCCAGATGGTAGATTTAGTAGATATGAAAGCTGTTTGGACAAGCATAGTTTTTTCAAGCTTTGGTCTCCAAACCTTAGTAGGTTGTTCAACATTTTACAATGATTAGAAGTATGCCCATATTGAAAACATGCAAAGCATCTTATGTTCCTTAAAACACCAAAATTTTGTTTGTAGCCAAAAGTGAAATTTTTTGTAAATCTGCAGTTACTAACTTTATGTCCAAACAAGTGGCAAAAATTATGACAATAGCCATGGAAGAATCTATTCTCTGAAAACTAATTTCTTTTTGTAGTGTTTTGATATGACGTTTCACCTTTTTTAGATTTTTTTTGGCTTTCAAGACTGTAGACCTGTTTCTGTAATTTCCTGATTTCTAACTCCTTTTCATCAATAAGACCTTTTTGAGTTTCAATTATCTTATTAGTATTTTCTAGATCCAGTTGCAGAATTTGGTTAGAATCTTCATAGGCATTGACTAGATTTTTGAGTCTTTTGACTTCTTTAAGAGCACAAAGCAATTCTTTTTCAAGATTGACTTCATTTAATTTAGTATCAGAATTTGATTCTAGTTTTTCAGAAACAATTTCAATGGGCTCAACTTTAGTCATAAATAATGTTTCGCCACTTTCACAAATTGACTCATCAGAGTCATCATCAAAATCCTCTTTTGACATGAGATTTTTTTTATTAAATTTCTTACTAGGATTCCAAGGTTTTTTGAAAGTCTTTTCAGATTTTTCATCATCTTTACTTAAATCTAGATATGAACACTTTGCTGAAAAATGTCCAACTTTGCCACAGCTAAAACATTTAAATTTTTCCTAAAACTTTTTCCTAAGTTTCCTAACAAGTAGTGCTTCAAAAACATCAAAGAGTTCAGATTCACTATCCTCATGTTTCTCAACTTTGAAAGTTATTTTGTTAGAGGTTGATGGGCCATTGCCAATCCTCATTTCATAGGCTGTAAGTATGCTTTGAAGCTTATGCACAATCATTTTAGAAAAGTGTTTCTTTTCCTCAAGACAAGAAATCTTAGTTTCAAATTTAGGTAATAGTGTTCTAATTACTTTAGCAACCACATTATGTTCAATTTCTTCACCAAGGCCCTTTCGAGCATTTACAATTTCATCAATACGTAGAAAATAGGTTGCTACTTATTCGTCACTATTCATTTTTAAAGAATCAAACTGAGTAATCAATTTGGATTCTCTAACTTTCTCATCACCTTGATAAATGGATTCAAGATTTTTCCATACCTCATTTTCTGATTTAGAGTACATAACTTTAACAAAGACTTCTTTTGATAATCTGCATAACAATGCAAAGCGAGCTCATTTATCCAAATCATATTTTGTTTTTTCATCTGCATCAGTAGGCACAGTAGAAGGTACATCATATTTATTAGCCACTACCTCCCACATTCTAACATCAAGAGAATGAATAAAAGCTTCCAATTTAACTCTCCAAAAGGTGTAATCAGTGCCATCAAACAGAGGTGCTCTAGTGAGCGAAGCACCCTCATTTTGAGCCATCTTTTTCAAGAAGCAGGATCAATCCTAGGGTAGACCTATAAGGACTCCTACGCTCTGATACCAATTGTTGAAAGTAGATGTACTCTGAGAGGGGGAGGGGGTGAATCAGAGTACCTTAAAACTTGAGATACAACAGTGTGTGTGACCTTTAAAATATAACTGAGAGATGCCTTTAAAAATGAACAGAGACTGAAGAAAAGAATTGTACTAATTGAAATGCAACAGATATATTTAAGGTTTATTGAAAAAAAGGGCAATAAAGATAATGCAAAGATATCAGAACACTAACAAACAAAATCAACACAATTTTGCGCTGAGTGGAAACCCTCAAGATCCAACTAGATCCTCTCATAGGGAGAAAACCACTCCGTAACCCTTTATTAACCAGTCCAAAAAATTACATCCAGTTTAGCAGCCCTGCTGCAAGGAGTCCAACCCCACTAACTTTCCAAGAATGTCTATGAGCGTATATTTGCAACCCTTGCAAATTATACAGTCACAGAGTTTATTATAGATTGAAATATATTCAATTTCTTTCCTTTTCAAATTTTAGCATCCAGTCTTCTTTAATTTTTACTCAACAAAACTACTTCACTTTTTTTTATTACAAATACACATACATTTATAAATATCAAGTATCTATAGATGTATACATAGTTACAATAAATAGTTTGTAAATAGCCAACTAGTGTCTCAACCTCCTGGTATACCCGTAAGGGTTTGATCATGTGAGGGCACATAACTGTTTTCAACTTCCACTTCCAGTAAACCTGTATGTAGTTTAAAATAGTTTGTCTTTCTATTTTACCCGTAAAGGGTTTTTTTTTTAAAAAATCTTTCAATGTTTCTTGTTCATGAAACCCGTATAGGGTTTTCAACAACAAAAAATAAACTTTAAATTTTTGATTTGAAATACCCATATAGGGTTAAAAATAAAATTTAAATTTCTGATTTGAAATACCCATATAGGCTTAACAAAAGATCAGGATTTTGTATTGCATTTACCAACATTTTACTCTCCTCTGTAAAGAACTCAACCTCTAAAACTATTTAGGAAAACATACATGTGAGCCGCAATTAGTCATCAAATTTACCATATGTTAGGTCGTAGCAGTTGTGATTAAGTCCCTGAGTTTTGCTAATCATCTTCATTCTCAGCCAAGTCTGCTGTTAAAAATGCATCTTGAATATCCTCTGTGTCGCCCGTGAAAAATCTTTGCAATAACTAATCAAACAAACCTTTTTTTCCTTTGTCAAAATATAATATGCGGTTAAGTCCATCACCCTAACTCACGTGAGTTAGCTTATCAAATTTGAGTCAAGATATCATAAACCCTTTTGTGAAGTTAAGTGCCACGACTACCCAAATTAAGATTTAGATATGCATGTGGCTTTAATCATGCCATTTTTGTCACCAAGGACAAACAGGTCAACAGTTCTAACTATAAAAATTTTTGTTTCCTCATTTGAACTCCAATACTAAAAAAGTGGGTGTGTAAGTAACATAACATCAAATAAATTCCTCTCTCAATTTTGAAAGTATATAGTGAGAAAAATCCTTCCATAAAAAGAAGGAAAAAGTGAGTCAATGTACACTTCTCTAGAAAAGTATTTTTTACATAGGTCATTCAGCTCTAGCCAAATATGTCTATTGGATCACCTCTCTTTAGTGAAAAATGCATCCATAGAAAAATAAGTAAAACAATTCACATATAATAATTAAAAAAAACCTCCATCATGCGTAATTCAAACATGTTCTTTCACAATTGCTTAATAAATAAAAAAATTATTGGGTGTTTAAGTGACCTGTTGCTTACCATCACCGTCATTGTAGAATAGGCTAAAAGCCTCCTTGAACTTTGCAATTCAATCCTTGGTCAACTGCTTAACAATTTTTCAGTTTAGAATATCGAAACCATGCAACTCAAAACCCTCCAAAAAAAAACCCACATCATAAATTGTAAAACAAAACATACCTAGAAATTGAAATGAAATCCAATTGTAGAGGCTAGAAAGTTCTTTATGGAGAATATGTTGGTGCAGGGAAAAACTCTCCCCATGGATGATGAGGAAGACATTCCCAAAAGATTGTTTATTCACATTTATTTTGTGGCTAGCCTGTCATTTTCTACACAGACTTTGCCAGATCCGATGAAAACATTCAAAATTCTACAAAACTTGGCCTCATTTATATGTGCATGCTCTTCTGACAGTACCATGCGTTCAAATATTCCATCTTTTGATAAGGGAAAACACAAGATACATTGATACTTTGTTTTCAAGTATAATTAATACCATTACCATGAGAAAATTATTCTTTGCAACCCAAAAAAATTTTTTAGCAGAAAACCCTAAATTTCCAAATAAAGTATGTTTATATATGTATTATAATGGATTACAACAATTTGTCTGTGGGTTATTTTGTAAGAGGCTAAAACAATGAAATTAACAAACAACTCTTAAAATAGTATATACAGAAGAGAAAATCAACATGCAATCATATTTGCAAGGGCAAAATATATGAAAGAGATTAAAAATATCCTTATCCATATGATGAATGCCTCAATGGAAAGGTCATGCCAAAAATGCAATGAGAGATTCAAAACAAAATAGAGCTCCTACAGAGGGAAGCACCACCATTGAAGTGACACATGCAACCAGGAAATGTATTAGTGTTGAACAACAGTGCAATCTTTATTTGAAACATCTTCCAAAATCTAGAGTGCTTTAATGGGTGATGTCAGGGATGTACTAGAGTAGATGCCTATCAGATTAATTAGCTACACAATATTATCTTATGTAATCCTCTTTTTTTTTATCATTTTATAGAAATCTTATCTTAAATTATTTTTTCATTTAATTTTAAACTCTGCATGAAACACAAAACATGATCTAAAATTTGCTCTAACATTATCTTGATATATTTATAGGTTAAATATCCTAAAAATACTAAAAATAATAGATTGAATTTGAATCTTACTTACTAGAGGATGATGGAAACTTCAAACATAAAAGTCAATTTTTGTGTACAACCAAATTAATTGTTATTGTGCTCTTGTATGTGATTATGCACTCCAAAGCGTGCATGACTTCTATAATGAGTTCACTCAAATCTTCTTCCTCATATTATCATTTGGTGACCTTACTATTCAAAACCTTAGATGTGGACCTTCATATTAGTCGCATGAATCTTCTCTCAATTTTAGCCATCTAGGCTTTTAGATATGCCTCTATGCATTTTACCTCTTTAGTTGTATGATGCTTCTTCACTAGATTACCCTTCTAGGGTAAGTTATCTATTGATTCCATTAAGTGGAATTATCTAAAACCTCTTTTTCTTACCCAATGTCACCATCAAATTGTCCATGCATGTAAGAAACAAGTGTGATTTTTGTGGCGATTGATGTGTACTTTTCCTTAACTATAGTCCACTATTCCTTCAATTTTGTGTCCTCTCAATTTTAATAGCCTTCTTTTCCTCTTCTTTTGTTGTTTGTTTGAATCTTCCCTTTCCTAGTTGCATAGCCTCTAGTAATTATGTAAGACAAAGGAAAGAGTGAATAAGATTCTCTAAAATATAAATTTTCATCCTTGGCCAAATCAATTATGTAATCATTTGAATAAGATTCTCTAAAATATAATTGTTCATCCTGGCCAAATCAATTATGTAATCATTGAAATAATTTGTACAAATATTGATGACATGTAACTGATTGAATGTTTGATAATGCTAAGTTGAAGATGATGCAAGACATTAAATCAGTTAATGGTTTGTATTGTCATTGATGTCAACTTGATATCATCTATATGGTCATATACATAATTCCAAAGACTTCAGAGAATCAATGGAACAGAGGTTATGTCTTCAGCAATGCATAAAAGTCAAGTACTCACTAAATGACAGACCACACCGGCGGAGTGCACATCATCGGTAAAGATAGAGATAAAGTCATAGTGATACCCAATGAGCAGAAAACAGTGTTGCCTAACAAGCTAAAAATAGTGTTTCCCAACGAGAAAGATCCAATGATGCCCGACGGACGGAGATCCCAAAGCTAACTGAAGTTGCACCGACAGAATTGGCAGTTGTTGTTGGAGATTTGATTCTGAACAGTTGATTGATTGTATGTTTGTCATTGATGACAACATATAATACACAACAGTACTTCTGTATGTAATTATCCATATGATGACATGAAGACTTGTGTGAATAGATACATGTTTTTGACATGTTCATTATGCTATGTTCATACACGCAGACCCAAATATGATGTTTTAGTAAAGATATGTAATTTTGTTATTGACGGTTACAATTCTGGAGGAATAACGGTTTAAGGCCGACGTATGTAATGTGTTTATTGAGTTGTGCCTATCTTCAAGATCTGTGTTTGCACATTCATTAATAGTTATGAGTTTTTTATATTACTCTAAAGGCACCAAACGTATTTCAAGAAGATTGCAAAGTTATGGTTAAATTGGTGAAGCCGACTTAGTGAAGCGACATGTCTATTCAGTTTATACTTGTGCGGTTGTAATTATACTTGAGCACTTAGTAGAGCTGACAAGGATGTTATGAAGAGTTGTCTAACAGGTCCCATGATCTCATACTTGGAGTATATACTTATAGAAGGTCATTTGTGATAAGAAAAGTTGTGAAAGCCAGAGATAAGAAAAGTAGAGAAAAGTGTTTAAGCAGTAGAGCTATATTTATCATATGTTGATAATATAGATATTGAAGTTGAAGCTTTCAAAATATAGATAATATTGTTGTAGTGATTTACAAGAGGTTAAAGAATCGGTGCACAAAAGGAATTGATCAAACAAGCAGTGTCACAAACAACAGTTCACCTTGTTGATACAGTGTGTATCAAATAACCAGAAGGTTGTAGCCTTCACCACTTGGACAATGAGTCCTTGGACAGTGAGTCCACCACCCCTAACAGGGTAATCATAAAAGACTCCTAATAGGGTCCGACCCTTAACCAGGTCACTATACTACTGCATTGTAATGAACAATTCCTAACAAGGTTGGAAGATCTTTTAACAGGGATCACTATAAATAGTATAGTTCTTTGTGGGTACTAATTCCCACCGGGGTTTTTACCATTTGGTTTCCCCATAACCAAATTGATGTGTTGTGTAATGTGTTATCTGAATGTGCATTTACTTTGTATCAATCTAGATTAATAAGTACAAAAGATTTAAATTTGCTGATAACTGATTCACCCCACCCTCTCAGTTATCCCTGAAGTATTCTAACAATTGGTATCAGAGCCAAGTGCCTTGGAGAGAAAGCCTAACAGCTTAAGGTAGATGAGATGGCATACTTCATAAAAGAGAGCCCTAAGTTTGATAGAGAAAACTATCTAGATTGGAAGAAAAAAATGATAACACATCTACAATGTGTTGGCTTTGAGATCTTTGAGATTGCTACACAAGAGGTTGTAATTCCATCTCTGAAAGACCTTGCAAAGGATGATGCTACTAATAGACAAAAGGAAACATTTACCAATAATGCAATTGTCAAAGAAGCCCTAATCAGTACCTTATCTGACAGTGAATTTTCCAAAATCAAGAAGATTGACAAAGCATATATACCATATGGAAATATTTAGAAGACATGTTTGAAGGAGATGTTCAAGCAAAGAATGCACACAGAAAAACATGGAAGTAGAAATACAACAGCCTTGAGATGTTTTCTGAAGAAAACATTAGAGCTTATAATCAGAGGATAAATGAAGCAGTATTTGGAATCAAAAACAATGGAGGAGAAATTTCAGAAGAAGACATAATGGACAAGTTGTTAACTACTTTGACATCAGACTATGAAAACAAGATTAACATTCTAGAGGAAACTATGCAATTCTCACAAAACTTCAAGAGAGAGACTCTAATCAGCAAAATCTTTGTATTTGAGATATCAAGATTGAAGACTGAACCTAAGAATGAAACAACCTTCAAAGCTTCAATCCACAGTAAGAAATCCTCACACATCTCTAGTCATAATAAGAATGAAGAAACTGATGAAGAGCTAGAAGAGATAATTGCCATGATTGCTAAGAGAGAAAAGAAAGGAAAAGGAAAGTATGAAGGACAGCTTCCATTCAAGTTTTTTTTATGTAATAAGATTGGTCACTTTGCATCTAAATGTCCCACAAGAGTCAAGAAGTTTATATCTGATTACAAACCCAAATATAGGAAGGAATGTTACCATGCTGAAGAAGGTGTAACTGATGAAGATTCACGAGAAGATGAAATTGGATTCGTTGCCCTTAATGACATGGAAAGGTTGCTCAAAGATATGGACACTACGGATAAGGAAGAAGATCATGAATTGGCCTTAATTTCCAAAATAGATGTCAGAACTGATTGGATCATTGATAGTGGATGCTCACACCACATGACAGGTGACAAAGATAGATTTGTTCATCTAGAAAAATACAAAGGTCGTATGGTTAGATATGAGATAACACTCCTAAACCTATCATAGGCAGAGGATCCATCACCTTGGATGGAAAGAACAAGATAGATGATGTTCTATATGTTGATGGTTTGCACCATAATCTACTAAGTGTTGGACAGCTACTTAATAAAGGTTATCATTTGGATTTCAAAGGCAACAAGTGCATTATTAGAAACAAGGATGGAGACATGATTGCATCAGGCTCTAAAACAAAAGGTAATATTTTTCAACTCAATTCAGATGTAAGTTGTTTTGTTGCAAAAGTAGATGACAGTTGGTTATGGCACAAGAGACTATGTCATATCAATTTTGACAATATAGTAAAGATCAGTAATGTCAAGGTAGTTAGAGACCTACCAAGCATTGCAAGACCAGTTGACACAATATGCAGGGAATGTGTTATGGGTAAACATGTAAGGAGTTCCTTCAGAAGCAAGCAGACCTTAGCTGAAAACAATTTGGACTTAGTGCATACAGATTTATGCGGTCCTACTCAAACAAGATCATACTATGGTGAAAGGTACTTTATTTTGTTTGTTGATGATTTTTCTAGGATGATGTGGGTTGCATTCTTAAAGGAAAAGTTAGAAGCCTTTGAGAAGTTCAAAATATTCAAAGCTAAGGTTGAGAATGAATATGGATTAAAACTAAAATGCTTAAGATCAGATAGAGGAGGAGAATTCACCTCTAACTAGTTTTATGACTACTGTGAAGAACATGGAATAAAAAGGCAGTTGAGTGCCCCTAGATCACCTCAGTAAAATGGAATTGCAGAAAGGATTATACTTGATACAGCGCGCACCATGATGATTGAAGGAAAAGTGGCGCACACCTATTGGAGAGATGCAGTGAACAGGATTATACTTGATACAGCGCGCACCATGATGATTGAAGGAAAAGTGGCGCACACCTATTGGAGAGATGCAGTGAACATAGCAGTGTATACTATCAACAGAACACAATTGAGGCTAGGCATAGACAAGACACCCTATGAACTTTGGTTTGGTAATGTACCCACAGTAAAATACTTTAGTATATTTGGCAGCAAGTGCTACATTAAGAGAGATGACAGTGTTGGTAAGTTTGATGCTAGAAGTGATGAAGGTATTTTTCTTGGTTACTCTACAAAAAGCAAAGCTTACAGATGTTTGAATTTGAGATTAAAGAAGATAATTGAAAGCACGCATGTTAAGATTGATGAGAAGTTTATAATTCAAGAGAGGTACTATGAATATGCACCTTTGATTGAAGAAGAGCCCAGACCTAACAGTAAAGATACTATGATTGAAGAAATGTTTGGTTGCATTGATGTCTCATGCAATGACCCTAATTCATGCAATGACCCTAATTCATGCAATGAAGAACCACATATTACAGAGGAAGAATTCACACCTGAGGTTCCTAAGTTTACATCCAGATACCACTCTAAAAATGATATCATTGGAGATCAGAGAAGCGGTGTTTTGACCAAATCAAAAGCAAAGAATCTAACAGTGGATGAAGAGGTATGTTTACTTTCACAGATTGAACCGTTAAGTGTTGAAGATGCTTGTAATGATTCAGATTGGAAAAATGCAATGAAAGAAGAACTAGATTAGATAATCAAGAATGACACATGGGAATTGGTTCCTAGACCAAGTGATAAAAATGTGATTGGAACAAAATGGATTTTCAGAAACAAAATGAATGAAGAAGGTACAATAATAAGAAACAAAGCAAGATTAGTATGTAAAGGATATGCGCAGAGAGAAGGAATAGATTACACTGATACATTTGCCCCTATGAGCAGACTAGAATCCATAAATTTGTTTTTGGCATATGCAACATTAAAAGACTTTAAAGTTTATCAAATGGATGTCAAATCAGCCTTTTTGAATGGTGACTTAAAAGAAGAAGTCTACATAGAACAACCTGAAGGATTTAACCTCTCAGATAGACCAGACATGGTATGCAAACTGAAGAAAGCACTCTATGGACTTAAGCAGGCCCCAAGAGCTTGGTATGAGAGACTAGATGGTTATCTCACCAAGATTGGATTCAAGAAAGGAGCAGCAG
>MU224910.1:3647205-3658871 GCA_018584345.1 Thuja plicata | reverse complement strand
AGCATGTTCTCTTAATTAAATAATATTTTTATTTTTATTTTTTCTCTTTTAAATTAAATAAGGCTCAATCCTTAAGAAATATTGAATTGATTATGATTTGATCAAGGAAATTGATATAATTGATATTGTTGATATTTGAAAATATTGATTCAGGGATTTGATAAATTGAGAAATGGGGCCCAAAGTCTAGGCGACCATTTTAGGGTGCATACAGCAGTAAGAATGTATCGGTGGTTAGAAGATGAGTTGGGGTTGATCTCCCCGATGAAGTCAAATGCCCATTGGGCAAAGGGTCTAGCCTCGTAGACTGGATGTAGAGGCATGGCTGGGTTACGCTCATGATGCACCATGGTTTGGCAAGTATGGCATTTCCTAACATGAGTGTAGACGTCCTTGAATATACAGGGCCAATAGTATCTGGCCCTGAGGATCTGATGGGCAGTGGCATCAGCTGAGCCATGCCCGGTCCCAAACTATCCGTGGAATTCATCAATTATTCTTACAGCTTGGTCTCTATCGATGCACTGGAGGTACACTCCCTCGTAGTTTCTGCGATAAAGCGCGAAGTTTTTAATAATGAAGTGTGCACTTTTCATCTGTAGAGCGCGACGTTTATGGGGAGGTAACCCCTCTAGACATTTTTTATTTAGCAACAAGTATACCAAATCGGTATACCACAGGTCTTGGGTGATGGACTCCACCGTGTAAGTCTGGCATTCTATGTGGGGAGTTTCTTCTGCTATCGCCTGACTCAGTCCCTGGCCCCGGACTATTTTCATAGGCTTCATTTCTAATTCATATTCCTGGAGGATGGCCATCCATTTCCCCCGTCTTTCTCCCAATTCACTCTGCATCAGCAGAGATTTGACAGCTTGGTCTAGAATGATAGCATGTACTTTTCTCTAGAGAATGTAATGCTGGAATTTTTTCATGGCTCGAACTAGAGCAAAGGCTTGTTTTTCTAGTGGCGAATACCAGACTTCGGTATTCTTGAAGGGGGAACTCATGAAAGCTATTGGTTGTTCCTCTCTTTCAACCTTTTGGGTCAACACTGCCGCAGCAGAATGCGGCGAAGCAAACAAGTAAATATAAAATGGAAGGGAGTAGTCCGGACTAGCCAGGATAGGTGCTTCTGTGATTATCTGTTTAATTTGGGTGAACGCCCATTTTGCCTCAGGACTCCACTCAATTTTAGTATCCTTTTTCATCATCTCGTTGAGTGGTTTAACTATTTCTGCGAATCCTATAATGAATCGTCGTACGAAGTTGACTTTTTCAAAGAAGGATCGCATCTCTTTTTTGCTGCCAGGCATTTGCAGATTCAGCAATGCTTCGACTCTATCAGGGTCTATGGATATACCCTGCTCATAGACAATATTCCCAAGCAACTTCCCCTCAGTGACCCCGAATATGCATTTCTTGGGGTTGAGGGATATTCCATACCGGCGGCATCTCTCACAGATCTGAGCGAGGTGGGCGGGATGATCACGCCTGTCCTGGGAAAAGATAGTCAAATCATCCATGTAGATGATTATGCCCTGATTTACGAGGCCCTCAAATGCAATGTCCATGGCCTTTTGAAATGTAGCCCCTACGTTGATCAGTCTGAAGGGCATTCTTCTGTATGCAAACGTTCCCCACTTAGTGGTAAATGTTATTTTCTCTCTATCCTCGTACTTGACCATGACCTGGTTATATCCCGAATATCCATCCAAGAAGCACATCATCTGAGATCCATTTACTATCTGCAACACCTCATCCAACGAGGGGAGAGGGTTGTTATTTTTTTTAGATGCCTTGTTCAAATTTTGAAAATCCACGCAAAGGCGGATCTCGCCATTCTTTTTCCTTATAGGGACCAGGTTGGAAACCCACGTAGTGTGCCGGATTGGGAAGATTATCTGGGCTGATAGTAGTTTTTCCACCTCTTGACAAATTAGGGGCTCTATGAGAGGGTTGACTGGTCTTTGCTTTTTCCAGAAGGGCTTAGCATCAGGCTTCAGGGGAATAGTATGGGTCATGATGGACGTATCATATGTTTTCAAGTCTTCATAACCCCAGGCAATTACATCAATGTATTCTCAGAGAACTACGAGAATCTTTTTCTTTTCCTCAGGGGAGCAGGAGGTACCAATGTGGATGATCTTTTCTTCACCGGGCTGGCTGATGTTAACCTTTTCAAACTTTCCTCCCTTAGGGGAGGATGACACCTTCTCACGAGCCCGTGGGTCTGAGTCGAAGATTTGTTCCAGTGCAACCATCCCCTTTGGGATGGTGTTAGTGGGCAGGTCCACGATCCCATCATCTTCATCACCCTGCCTAGTGTCATTGTCGTCTCGTTCCTCCACTATCTGATCTTCAAAGAGACCCACATTTGCCATGAAGGCTAGGATGTGTTGATCGTCCTCAAAAACTTGAAAGTAGGTGACATTATCTGGAATGGACGGGGTGGGGACCATCTCAACTGAATATTTTTGGAGTCGCGAGCCAGCCATTGGCTCAAGTGTGCTGGCAGAAACGGCAAGGGCATCTGGGACATAGTTCCGTCGCCAGGGAATAAGGTCAATGTCGAAGGCATCAAAATCCTTAATAAGGCTCCAAGCCCAGTTGCGGTATGCGGCTAGCCTTTTGTCATGAAATGTGTATTGACTCCAGACATGCTTAACAATCAACTCTGAATCACCTAGGGCCCGAAGGCGGGTGATACCTTTCCTTAACGCAAATAAGAGTCCAAGGACCAAAGCCTCATACTCTGTGACATTGTTTGTACAGTTAAACTGCAGCCTATAGGATGCAAGGAACGACTTCCCTCGCGGGTTGATTAGTTCTACCCCAGCCCCACAGCCTTGTTTGGATCGGGACCCATCGAACTTCAGGGTCCATAAGTCATTGTTTGTAATCTGGGGCTAGGGAGGGGGAGTCTTTTTTGGATTATTGTTGGGGGACTTAGGGACCCCTTCCCAGACCACCGACGTGAAAGTAGAATTTTCCTCTGGAGTTTTTTGAATTTGGGATTCCCAGGGAGATGGCACCAAAGGAGCGCATCCCATAGGGACACTGGGTCCCGGGGAATCAGTTGCATGTTGTTTGTTCTGGAGGGTATCAAGGTGTCGGTTAGAGATCGAAAGACATGGCCCACACTCGAGCTCTGAATGTTTCTGGTAGTGTACTCGGCACCAAGTGCCAGACAAGAGTGAGGCAAGAGTTGCTGTGGGGTCTTGAGAGTCTACCTCAGTTCTCATCTTTTCTTTGAGGTCTCGGGCTCTCTGTAGTACGGCGGGACCTTCTCCGGGGATGAAATCGAACGTTAAGATTTCAAAAGTTTTGTACACCCCCAGAGAATTCTCAGAGAAAAAGACTTCATTGACCCTTCCAACTTCCATAAGGGCCTGTTTCATCCAGGGTTTTCTTTCGACCTAGATGTTATTGGATTCTCCTTCCCATGGAAGCCATAAGTGGGTGAAGTCGGTCGAAAAGTATCTGTTTAAGGACTTAGACCAATTCTGACTTAATAACATCCTGTAAATTTCTGGGATGTCCACCACTTGAATGTCAATGATGCTGGCTATCCTAGGGTCCTGGATAAGATGTATCTGGACATTCTTCAATTCCCCCACCATTTTTACAGCAGTCTTATCTAGCTGGATTACTGTGCCATTAGACAGGGTGGGATGGAATTCGAGCTTCTGACAGATGGACAAGGGCATGATATTACCCGAAGCTCCAGAGTCCACTAGGCAATTGTGTATATTTTTGCCATGAATATTCAGGCCTAGTAAGAAGGGAGGATCCTCATTGTTTCCCTGGAAGACAGCCGCATTAGCATCTTCAAATGAGACAGTCTTGGGCGGGCGACTCACGGCTTCCAGGTTCCCTAAGAGCTTTAGAAGAGATTTCTTCTGCTCGTGACAGTTCAACAAAACCTCCATCAAGGTCATGGAGGTAGTGGTCTTCTCTAACACCTTCATAATATCGAATCTTCCCCCCAGGAACTAGGAATTCTCCTCCGTGAGATCTTTTGCTTGGTTAGAGCTAGGACCTTTTGGAGGGACAGGTCGATCATTTGTGTTATTCCGGGGAGGAGGAGTATCTTTGATGGGGGGCACAGGCATGTAAACTGGTCCTTTACCAACCTGACTCTGAGTATTGTATGGAGTCTGCAGGTTAGTAAAGGCATTGGCCTCGAAGGGCGGAATGGATTTGTCAAAGAATCCCTGCAATTCGGATTCTTCTTCATCTTCTCTGGAAGTCCCGAAGAAGATGGTGTCACAGGTGAAGGCAGTCTGGGTTATTTCTTGGACAAGAGGCTCCGGAGGGGTAGTATCGTGCGACTGCTACCTGTCCAGCTGGGAGATCATGATGACCTTCTCTAAAGTGGCACAATTCACCTCATTGTGCAAACCTGTGTCGTGTAATCTACACCAGTTAGTCATGGGCTAGAAGTCTATGACTGGTGTAAAATGTGATGGTCCAGCACCATTTTGGTTGGTGTTTTGGTTCAGAGGCGGGCCTTCGGTATTCACGTTATTGTTCCATTTCTGATTGGGCCGAGGCCCATTGTTGAAATTTCTTCCTCTGGAATTATTGTTTCGTTGGCCAGAAAAAATATTTCCCCTTTGGGAATTTGAATTCTGGGGCGCGTAGGACCCCGCCTTTAGTTGGCCCATGTCCATAGTCAAAGTGGACAACATTCGCCAGAGGGATTCGACCTCGGTGGTCAACTGAGTTTTAGTGTCACAATGTGATGGCTGTTGTTTTTGTTAGCCCCCTGGGAAGGCAGCAGTATTAGTCGGAGTCGAGGGCGGCAATCCTCCAGCCGCGGATGACTGGAAAAAGGGCACTCCGGATGATTGTGTCTGAGGTTGTTGCGCCTCCTGTGGCTGATTCCAAGGAAAGACTTCCAGACCCGGTGTCATCTGGGTCTGGGCTGGGTAAACATACCATGCCGGCTGGTCTACCAAGGGTGGTGGAGGATTCATTACCATCGAGGGGGCACCTATTTCCAGATTAGGGTTGTATCCCCTGGCATACGTAGTTCCGTCGGGGATCATACTGAAAGGCGCGCTCTGCCCAATCCCGCCTGGGGATTTGTTAAGACCGCAGGACAGCTCTAGGGCTAGGTTGTAGACTTTTGCCAAGGTGTCCCAGTCGCCCGGGGAGGTTGTTCTCCAAAGGAGAGTGGCAACAAAAGGGTCCATCGCGTTAAGATAGGTCTATATGGTTACGTTTAGAGATGGGATAAAAGGGCCTGTGCACCACTTCAGGGTGCGCTAGAACCTATGGTTGAATGCTGCGAGAGGCTCATTGGGTTCCTTTCTGATGGAGATGAACTGGCTGTGGGACCAGGCTAGGTCCACATGCACGCAAAAGGAAACCAGGAAGGCGTCCTCCATATCCTGCCAAGTGTTTATGGAGTTGGCAAGCAAGTTAAGGTACTAGTTCAACTCGCTTTATCCTAGGGACAAGGGAAACATCCGAGTCACAACATCTTCATGTTGGATTCGGTGTCAATTCATGGCATCTTTGTATGCCTGTAAGTGTTCTTCTGCGGTCCATGAGCCTAAGTGCTCGTATCATGAGTAGATCTTTTCTGGGTGGGAGGGTAAATCATTGGTTGTGCCCGAAAAAGTGCCCATTAGGGACCCGGTGTTTTCAAAATATGTAGCCATCGGAGGAACTATATGTTGGGTAGTTTGGGTACTGTTTCCCGGGACTGTCTGGGGAGTTTGGTTATTCTAAGGTATGCTAGACCCCCAGACAATAGTGGCTGGTGTGATTTTTGAGGTTCATTTCTTTCGAGTAGGGGGCTCGAGTTTGACAAACTTTTCAGGATTCAGGGCAGACCTAAGGATTCTTTCAAATTTTGCTAGGGAAAAAGACCCAATCCCGCTGAAGGCTTGCCTCTTAAAACTACAACTCGGGGAACCCTCAGGAGGTGTAAAATCAGAATCTTGGGAGGGGGACAAGTTCATGCCCTCCTTCTAGCGCCAGTTTCTGTTGGCGGGGTTTTGCTGACCAGGTCCACCAACAGTCATAAGTTATTACCGGGTTCTGGGAAACCAGCCAACTCCACCTGCAAAGGTTGTCCGGGGGAAATAAATCCTCCGGGCCTTCAAGCACCTGGGTGTCGGGTCACGATGGTGCGGAGCTCGGTTGGGAGAGGTGACTATTTTCAAGGGGGATAGCTGGTTTCTTCAACTCATTCTCTCTAGAGATTCGATCAAAGTGAGGTTTTCCCAAGCGTTCTACACTTGGCAAATAAAGCGAAAAAGATCCTGCAGGGTTAGAAGCATTTCATCTAACTACAGTCATGCTGAAATGTCTGGAACATCAATAATACTCTGATAAACTATACTAAATACCGAAGAAATACATAACCATCAGCTAGCATTTTATCAGTAGCGGGAGTAAAGAGTTCGTTAACCTACTTTAACATACCAGAGTAAAAGACATAAAGAACATCAAAATATGAAATACCATTAACTAAGAAGCGGGAATGTCAACAACATCATTGCCAAGAATTCTTCCTTCTTTATTAATGTCCCTTCCAGCAAGCACTGGTGCTTGATACAATGGCGGCTCCAGGGGAGCATCTAACTATTAAGAACAAATCAATGGAGCATTGAGCTCTACAACTTGAAAAGAGAAATTACTTTGCTATTGCTATGGACAAAAAAATCATCAATTTCACCGACCCTTGGAAATGGGCCTATTTGCCTATTTATACAAATTTTTTCTAACCCTAACCCTATTTACATCATGCCTTAATAAAACACAATATCTGGGGGCCGGTACTACCTGCGCCACCCTACAAAAGACCTAGAGATGGAATAGGTATGCCATGTCAGAAGAATAAGATAAGAATATACATCGGAAGAATCGGTCTTGAGAAGAGAGCCGAAAAGGAGAAAGAAGGAAATAGGTCCCTCGGGGACCGAGGCTACATGACTCATAAATGGGAAATGCGGTGCCCTGTCTCCAATGTGCCAGATGTACCTCTGAGTGGTGCCTCGAGAAGACCAACTGCCAAGCCGACACCCCTTGATGTGGCCAACTACCTTCTGACAGTCTTTATTAACCACTTCTGAAAGCGACCGGTCGGCCTCGGGGACCGGGACACGGATCACTTTAAAGAATACAAAATTTTTGGATCCGAGACTCTGGGATCCGGGAACTTTCATCCCAAAAAGAATAAAGAATACTCAACACTTGAGTTCTCCCTGGCCCCCGAAAAAAGCTCAAGGTTTCTTATTATCATTGAAGGCCTGGAGGAGGCGAGAAATGCCATGCTCATCTATCTCTTTTAGGCTGGCCCTTCTGTGTCTAGCCACTTCAACTTGTTCCCCTAGGTCTGGAACATTTTCTTTAAACTCATCTTCCCTCCTTGCGGCGTCATGACCCTTACGTATCATGCTGGTTATTTTTTCCATCTGGGCCCCATCTATCCCCTCCGGGGATTGATATCGGGATTTCATTATTTCATCAAAACTCCCCAAAACTGAATCTTCAGGGGTATAAGTATCTGTGCTAAGGGGATCAGCCCCAGAAGCCTTTATTACAAAAGACTTGTATAAATTAGAAGAATATTTTATAGCATTTACCTTTTCCTGCAAGGACTCTACCAGTTGCTTAGTTAAGTCCAATGTGAGGTCAAGTCTGGAGTGCTGAGTTCTCACAAAATCAAATGATTCCTCACCCAGAATTCTGGATTCAGAAATTATGTCTTCTCCTAAGGTAAGGAGATCTTAGAGCTCCACCTTTCATGCTTGGTAATTTTTAGCATCCCTCTCCCACTGCTCAATAAGCACTTCCACTTGATGAATAACCTGCTAGGCCGTGTATAAATCTGGGAGAGTGGACGCCAGGAAACGTCGGGTGTTTCCTATCTGTAGGGCGATCCATTCATCCACTGCCTGGGCCTTTTTTTTCATCATTCACAGGGAGTCTATGTCACTCTACGATAATTCTTCTAAGGTGGAGGCCTCTGGAGGAGCGGTATTGATTGGTCAAGCCAGCTCAGTAAGTAACCCCACAAGGTTGGCGGTCTTTTCCTTTTCAGCTTTGAGCCTCTGGGCTTCCTTTTCGTATCGGGCCTCCACTGCCGTTGCTGCCTCCTTCAACAAATCTACCTCACCCTGCTTCCCCCTTTTTCCTAGGGATACCTCTACAAAATTGTAGTCTGCAGGGTCTGTAGTTGCTTCATTGGCGTCTGGGGGAGGTGTTGCCACAATGGCAACTGTTTGTCCGCCCGACCCAGTTCAAAGAGTGTGAACTATCTGGGCTTTCTTTTCTTTTGGCGAGGCCTAAACTTGGGCCATCATTTTGGCCAGGGAGAGAGGAATCACCAGAGCGGACTAATTTTTTCTCTTCTTTCTCTCAACCAGCCACTAAGGTGGGAGGGGTGGCCTTCCTGCCAGAGTTTTTTCTCCTGATTCTTTCCCAGTATCCAGTGGCTGTTGCTCTTCAGCAATGTGGACCTCATCTGTTCCTCTCCCTACCTCCACTTCTTTTGCAGCAATATTTTTTTTTTCAACCTCCATCTCCTTAGCCTTGTCCTTTGTACCTATTCCTTTATCTGGACTCTGGTAGGCTTCCTCAGGGATTTCTTCTTCAAGCTACTCTTCTTCTTCTTGTTCTGCTTCTGGTTGTTCTTCTTCTGCCAGGGCTTCTTCCTCTGTTGGCAGTAGGGGAGGTATCGAGCCAAGATTTGGAGTTTGGGCCACTGTGATCACCTTCCTGAAGGTTGCTCCCAGGAGTGGCCCTTGGAACGTGGTGGCTGGGGTTACGGTTATTCCCGAAGGTTTGGTTCCCCCAGCGGATGCCATTTTTTTGCTTGGCTTTAATTGGTCCACTCCCGGACCTTGCATTTCTTGAGCCCTAGAGATAATCTCCAGTTCTGACTCCTTTTCTTCTACCTCTGGCTCTTGTTCTTGTGCAGGTTCCTGTTCCAAGTCTTCTGGGTCTACAGCCTCTTGTTCTTTCTCTGGGACTTCTGTCCCTGCTTGTGTATTGTCCCCTTGCAAATTTCCGAACTCATTGGTCACAAATACATCAAACTCCTCTTCTGGAGGGGGACTAGCTGGGACCTCCACGGGTTCTGCTTATTTCTCCAGTTCTGGGGAACTCAAAGAAAGGATCTCTACTTCTCGAGGGAGGGATGCCCTTGGCGTTGGTACCGGTTCTGCCTTGGCCTGTTTGATGTGCTTTCTCTTCCTCTGGGTAATCAAAGGTGGCCCCACATCGGCTATTTTTTTTGCCTCCATGGGATCCACCCCCATTTCCTTCACCATAAGGGCTGCCAGCGATGGGGAGGAAGGGGGACGAATTGGTCCAGCCATGAGCGGGGGAGTGGCCAGCCTCGTTATTAACTGCTCCCTCATCTCCTAGGAGGCTGCCATAGATTTCTTGATTTTTTCTTGTATATGGACTTCTTGCACCAGAGGGGTCATGTCTATCCCTTTTCCTTTATCTGCGCCTTGTAGAGAAGTCCCGGCCCCCAGGGTCAATTTGGGTCCCGACTGTGATGTTATCCTTGGCACCGGTCGGGGAGCTTGATGAATACTCTCGGGGCACACCCTTTTGAAATACTCGTGACTTCTCTCGACCACCTCTCAAGTTAAATCCTCAATCATGGGCCCCTTTTGGGTGGCCCAATCCATTGCTGGTAGAGCCATCTTGTCGATCCCCTTGGCCTTGTACTGAGGGTCGATGGTGGGGGCGGTGTCTGAGAAATTCTTCAGGAACCTCCGGAGTCTCAACAGTTGCATCATTCCGGCCATCATCCTGACATAGTTCTGGCTTCACACCTCCACATCATCTTGGAAATCTCCCCAGAAGTCCTCCATATGTATTTGATGGGGCTCTAAAGCTCGGGGCATTGCTGTGGCAATCTTCCTATGCGGATCAAAGTTCTTCTGGGCGAGATAGAATTCCTGCAAGTTATAACTTTTCAGTGCATTGTCTGCCTCTTTTGCGGTGGCCAGACTGCAGGTGTAGTTCCCATAGGTGATTGGGAATGGGATGTTGGGGACCTTCTTGAGGGTAAATAAGGTGTGCAACTCCATCATTTTCCGGCAGTATTCCAACAGCACGATCTTGTCCTCGCAATGCCTAGGCAACAAGTAGGGTTTCCCAGAGAAGCCGGCGACCCTAATGTATGTATGCTGCTAGACCTAAATATAGTAGTGCCCATAACTACTGACTAGCTTCATCGCCTCAGTGGACAAGTGGTATCTGGCATCCCGGGTGGGCGTAAGCAAATGGTAGTAAACGAATGCATCGTTTACCTAGCAGAAATTGGGGAAGCTGGCCTCCCATTGAATTTGTGGGAAATGGTCCCACGGTGCTTTTTGATCTGGGCCAATCCTAAGCATGCCTTCTATAAGTAGGCCATTGGAGTGGGGTCTCTATTGTGCTAGGGCCCAGAAAATGTAGGAAGACATGTAGAATTTCTTCTTCCTGCCCAGCTGAAGGAACTAGGAGTTGACGTGATTAGAGATTATTGCGGCCTAGTCGAAGAATTCTCCTTTGGTGGAGATGCCGAGAAGGAAATAATACATCCATTTGGAAAACTCCTAGGCAGAGGGCTGTCCAAATACCCAGGCTAATGCTATTATCCCCATCTAGATGCTCTCCTTGAATTCAGAGCGGGGGATTTCTATCTTCATCATCTTTGGGTCCCTCTTTGGGGCCTGTTGGTTCCTGAAATCATTGGATTTCCTCTTAGTGTTTTCGGGAAGCCAATTGATGAATTCGACCTTTGTCTAGGTCAGATTCCTACACTTTAGGTTAGTAACCAGGGCGGGTGTACCCAAAAAAAAAAAATGATAAATGAAAACTGCTAATCTAAGAACTCGGATCTAATATGTCTAATCTAGGATCAAAACTGAAAGCCTAATCAATCAAACTATAAATATACTAAAGTATCAAAACTATAATTTTATAACAAAATTAGGGTTAGAAAAGATGAAAATGCTGTTAGAAATCAAGATTAGTGAATCAATTGAAAACTTTTTTAAATCTAAGTCCTAATATAGATAATTGCTTCAAAATTGAAATGGGCAAAACCTGAACCAATAAATAAAAATGACAGATATTTAAATATAATACTGAATATGAGACCAGTGCCTATAACATTGGGCATCAGTATCCTGAAAATTGAAATGTGTTAGGAGACAAAAATGAATTCTAAATTATCAATATAGACAACTTTATTGAATTTAACTCTGATGTTTATAGACCAACCAAGTGCGCACTTTTGGAAGAGTTTAACTAAAAACATATCCTGGGAGACCAATATTTTCATCAAATATACTGATAACTGAATTCAAATTGATCACATTAAAGGAACTCAAAAGAATTCATCCACACATAAATATCATCAAAATCACCGAATTATAACATTAAAGAATTTAAACTTATCTCATTCTAGCAGCATTACAGTACTAATCACATTTCATCTACCAGCCCTCCAAATCTGCCCACAAAATATTTAGTCCATAATAGGTGTGTATGCCATAAAATATTTTTGATAATTTTGCCTCATAAAAGTATTATATTTGTTTTTAAAAATAAAAAATACCCCCCCTAATTATAATTTTCTCATACCCTTTGAATGAAAGGACATGCCCTTTCATTAATAAATAATAAAATAAAACCACCCCTAT